>JANEYF010000969.1:0-181162 GCA_029963845.1 Rhamnusium bicolor
GCTGCGACCTTAATACGTGTACGATCGAGGTCGGAGGAATAGAAAACAACGACCTTGACAAAAGCGCGTACACGTGTGTCATAGACATTCAATCCGCGGCGCAAAGACCTTGAAACATATGCCCGTATACGTATGTGATCAAGGTCGGAGGAGTCGGCCGGTATATATACCCTACTAACTTGAGTACGAGAGGCAGATTATTTACATTCATGCTTCGTACCAGAACAAAGAACAATAATTAATTAAGTGCCTTATTCATATACATGTTAAACAAAAGAAAAAGAAATAAGAAAAAAGGTAAATGTTTACAATAATGTTTTTCAATATAGATAATAAAGAGTAATCTCTTCTTAAGTATTAATTTATACATGCACAAGTAGACACACATGTAATACTAATGTAATAATGAACATTAAAGGAAGTTAATATGTTTATATCCTATAATAAACATTTCGATTTTGTGCTGATATCCACTGTTTTACATATTTTTTTATACTTGTAATAATTTGCAATAATTTTAATATTTGCTGGAAACATATTGTATAATCTTGGGGCTAAATATTGAAAATGTTTTTGTCCAATTGTTTTATTAATTTTTTATATTTTATAATGTTTATTTATTTTGGTTTTTGTATTATATTTCCAGGGTTTACGTTTCCTAGATTTATTATTAAATTTATGTGTTTTTGCACTAATACATTTTAATTTGCCCAAAAATAATTCAACACATTCATTATTAGTTAAAACAGGTTGCCATGTTTGTTTTTCTAAATAAGAGATTAACTTTGGTTTATTTAAAACTATGTACATATTATTTTCTGTATTTTGTTTATTTTTTAAGCAATCCATATTTATGTTTAATATAATTGTATCGTGATATGTAATATTAGTTTTTATTATAGCTACTGATTTTTTTCCATACAATAAATTATTATTTGTATCGTTTTTTAGAAATAAGTTTTACTTTAATTTTTTTCCCGGGTGTATTGTTTATTTGTAAAACAAAACCATATTCAGATAATATTTCATGACATTCTTGAGAAGGAACATTTTCATCTGAAACAATTAAACAAGACTCTGCATAAACATATAGAAAATCTCACAATGGAAAATGATAAAATCCTAGAAAAACAATGTAACATGGAACAAGGCATTATTGAAGAAAAGAACTCCACAAAATGTGCTGATAAAGAAACCAACAAGATTTCCCAGATATCTAATAATGCACGTTTTGGAGATGTCGTGACACTGAACAAACAAGCGACGAGAAACAAATTAATACTTCTGGCAGATGACCTTGGTAAAGGAATGAATCGTCTATTACAAAGCCATTCAGGAAATTCTGATGTTCAGTCGATAATCAAGCCAAATGCACCACTATCAGTTGTTATTGAAGATATTGACAAACTAGCAGAGACATTGACGAGAAGAGACTGTATCATAATAATGGCTGGGAAAAACGACTTTGATCGGAAGACTTTTCCATCTTTTAAACTCATATGTAGTAAATTAAGAAAAACTGACACTAACGTCATATTCTCCTCAGTGCCCTACACAAAGAACCAAGATACCAACAAACGCATCTTTAAGTTTAACTATAAACTCAATGAGTTCTTAATTAAATTAAATAAAGTATCGGAGGGGAATTTTCAATATTTTTAAATCAACCCTAAATACAATAAAATAAACAAAAAAGTGATAGCTGCATCATTAACAAAACTTGTAGAGAAAAGCATATCCAAGTCATTAATCTTTGTGCCAATAACAAATTGCCTAAGTACCCCGCAGCCTGGATTTGAAGCAAATTTTTTTCTAAGTCAAGAAATACTAGGAACTAACACAGACTTAGTAACAGAAATAATAAGCCTAGTTGAAAATGAAAATATTACACTTAGTGATGAAATACAAACAGTCGAATTGGCCAATGAAGAAACAAGAGAAAGAGAAGAAATACCCAATGATAAACAGGACGGTAATCATAGTGAAAAGAAAGATAATTTTTTTATGCAAGATCATCTTGGAAAAAACAACACTGCAGTAGCTGATGGCCTGCGTATTATAAACTTAAATGTACGCAGTGTTAGACATAAAACAGATATGCTCAGTGTTTTCTTACACTTACTAAATAATCCACATGTAGTATGTCTCACCGAGACTTGGCTCTCAAACGAAGAAGCGAAGGTATTTAAACTACCTCACTACAATATGGCAAGTCATTACTGTCGATCAGAAAATAGTGGTGGCGGAGTGGCAATATTTGTAAGAAACGATCTTCAATTTAGTGAAAAAAACTTGTTTGCCAGTAGTGAAACTGCCCCGGAAATGGAAGCTGTTTCTATCTTTGTTAATTATAATGAGGTAAAAGTAAATATTAATTGTCTTTATAGACCTCCAAATACAGATCATAATTACTTTCTCAAATCAATAGAAAAACTGTTGGTATTATTATCAAACTCAAAAAGTCATAAATTTATTTGTGGTGATTTTAATTATAACTTTGCTGAATTAACTAATAAAACACTAGAGATAACAAACCTACTTATTTCATATGGTTTAAACACATTATTTACTGATTTTTCACGAATACAAGGAAATTCCAAAACAGTAATTGATAATATTTTTTCTGACGTGGATACAGATCATTTAACAACTCAAACTATAGACAATGTTATCTCTGATCATAATGCTCAGCTGGTAACATATAAATTACCTGGGGCAAAAAATTGCATACAATTTGTTAAAAAGAGAGTATTCTCTGAGGAAAGCATCCAGCATTTTAAATTATTATTGTCAAATGAAAGTTGGACCGAGGTTTATACGAAACCAAACAATGACAAGAAATTTGAAAAATTTCAAGAATTATTTTTCAGTGTATTTAACTCAGCATTTCCGGTTAAAATGAAAAAAAGTCAATGTAACATAAAAAGTCAAATAAGTGGATAACCAAAAAATATTATTAATGAAGGCATTTTTATTAGACAGTTACACAACCAAGTGAAAACCTCAAATAACGCAGAACTAAAAATTAGATATAATATTTTAAAAAAAGAATCATGAAAAAAATATAAAAATTGCTAAAATGGCTTACAATCAGCAAAAAATAAATGGTGAACCAAATAAATCAAAGGCAATGTGGGATATAGTAAAAGAAAATACTCAAGGGAAAAAAACCAACAGACAAGTGCCTACAAAAATAAAAATTCAAGATAAAATGTATTTAGATAATGCTCAAGACATTACCAATGGATTTAATAATCATTTTATAAATTCTGTTAACAAACTCACTTCCTTGTTTAATATTGACCCTTCAACAAATAAAATAAGAAAAAGTAATATAAATACAATTTATCTAGCTCCGGTCACCGAGGATGAAGTCTTAAATATTATTATATCTGTGTGCAAGAAAAAGTCAGCAGGTGAGGATGAAGTACCATGTTCATTAATAAAAGACGTTTCTAAATATCTGCTTATCATATTAACTTATCTGATTAATATATCATTTGCATCTGATTACTTCCCCTGACCAATTAAAATCTGCCCTTGTAATACCTGTACACAAAAGTAAGGATTTCAATGATATAAGCAACTATAGGCCGATAACACTATTGTCTGTTTTCTCAAAGATATTTGAAAAAGCTTATCAAATTAGATCTACATGTTTTTTTGAAAAGTATAATGTGCTAACGCCAAGACAGTATGGTTTCTGTAAAAGCCAATCAACACAGGATGCAATTCTCTCTTTCTATGAAAAAATCCTCAATAATTTTAATAACAATTTAAAAGCAGCTGGTATTTATTTTGATCTGACTAAAGCTTTTGCTTGTATAAATCATGAATTGCTATTAGGGAAATTGGAGGTGTATGGTATTCGTGGTTCTGCTTTGAGCTGGGTAAAGTCATATCTGAAGGGAAGAACACAAAGGGTAAAAATTGTAAAAGATGGCAAAGTGTACCTTTCTGAAAACGAAACTGTGATGGCTGGAGTACCACAAGGAAGTGTGTTAGGCCCTTTATTATTCATAATTTTTATTAATGACCTTATTGAAAATATTAATAGCAGTATTTTTTAACTCTTTTTGCTGATGACACTATCATAACGGCTGAAAACATTGACACCCTAAGCAAATATGCTTCAGAGTGTGTAGATGAAATAACAAACTGGTGTAACATAAATGGTTTGGTACTGAACTCGAAAAAAACAAATCTTTTATTATTCTCACCAACTGGTGTAAAAAATGATTTCAGTATATTGGTACGAGCTAACAACTCATCTATTTGTGAAAGCAATTGTACAAAATTTTTAGGAATTCACATGGACAAAAATTTATCCTGGACCAGTTATACTGAAAGTGTAATAAAAAACCTAGCTGGAAAAAACTTTGCATTATTACAAATAAGAGATACAGTTAATATTAATACAATAAAAAACGTTTTATAAACTCGATTCTGTCTTATGGTATCCTCTGCTGGGGAAATTGTTCAAGCGTGCAAAAAAGTCTTCATTATGCAAAAAGAATTATTAGAAGTATGTTTAAACTCAATTACATTACATCATGTAGACCATATTTCAGACAGCATGGTATACTTACTGTTTATAGTATGTATATCTTGCAGTCAGTATGCTATGTGAAAAAGAATATAAACCAATTGCCAAAATGCAATGAAATTAACAAATACAATACGCGCAATGGAAGTAAAGTATACATACCACCACATAGATTGTCACAAGTAAAAAACGGTCCATTTATTACATCAATCAAAATCTATAACCTCCTACCTCAAGAATTACAGGATATAAACAGCTTCAAACGCTTTAAAAGCACAGTCAGGCAGTTCTTGATTAGAGAGTGTTTTTATACTCTATCTGAATATTTTAACTTTTGTGATAAATAAATAAGATAGATTAGTATTATGTGTAAGTATGTGAATAGGTTAATTCCATTTAAAAAAAAATAAATATATTGTATATATCTTATGACTAAGCAATGTTATTTTTGTGTATCTATGTTTTGTTTTTTATTTTATTTATACATTTATTTATATTACTGTTACATGTCTCTGACATTACATTTGACTTATCCAATACTTGTATTAGCAGGTCTAAAGGAAATAAAGTTATTATTATTATTATTATTATCTAAAATATCAATATTTATGTCTCCAACAACTAGAACATACTCTGATCTCTTTAAATTAACAAAGTAAGATCTCAGTTCTGTATTAAATCCTAGAGAACAAATTGAGGCACAGGGTGTCCCATAATTAGGTACTTTCCTTCAAGCGGATGATGAAACCTTGAAAAAATAAGTTGAATTGAAAATAAGTTTTGTATATAAACATTTGCCTTAAATCAGTTCCTAAGGGAGCTATATCCCCTTAAAAGAGGTAAGTATTACATAGTTATATCGATAAATTCGAAACGTTCCAAAAAGTTCCAAAAATTAAATTTGGACCATTTATTAATTTCATAATGTTAAATATTTTACCAAATTTGTATCCAAATATTATGATTGTTGGAGTAGTTACAGAGGGGGTAAGGGGTAATTTTTGCTATAAATTGATTGTCTTATTTTTTTAATATTTAAAACGGAAAAAGGCACCAGTATTAAAAACTGCATAAAAAAGGTGCTTTTACTAAATTTCTATAGGAGCCATCGTTTTGGAGTTATTTGTGTTTTAATATTGCAATACAGGATAGGTACACAACAATGGATAGGTAACTACATACCTCTACAAAAAATAATTCTACAATATTTTGAACTATTGTTTTGTAGAGCAATTGATATATCGCTCTATGCAATGAAACATGTAATTGAATGTATTGAATTATTGAATTTATTGACAAACTATGTTGCACTTACCACCTTCAAAGGGTTATAGCCCCCTTAGGAACTGATTTAAGGCAAAGGTTTATATGCAAATTGCAACTTATTTTTTTTTTAGTTCTATCGCCCCCCTTGAAGGAAAGTACTATGGGACACCTTGTATATGCAGATTAAAGTTAAGCACTTTAGTTCATATTGTATAGTAACTTCGAGAGCACCTACATTACTTATTTTTATATTTGTGACTATTTTTTATGTAGACCACAACGCCGTCCTTTTGGTTTAATTTACTACTGTTGTATAAGTTATATCCGGGTATTTGAAAAAATAAGGAAATGCCAGGTTTCACTAAACACTGGAAATGAAACTTTTGTGGTCCTCAGGGCTGGAGATTAGCCAGTAATAAAACTCAGATGGAAAAGTGGGGTTGTCTATTGAAACCTTTAAAAACTACTAGTACTATTACTATTTTTTCCGAAACAGGTTACTGAAGCAAATACAACTTACCTACTAAACCTGGCACAGAGGCAGCAATAATATTAAAATAAGCAATTATATTATTTTGTTATCCTTCTATAGGGTTCTATAGCAGCTTTAGACATTCCCTAACTAAGTTGACCACTGAATTATCAAAGAGAACCTTTCTTTTGTCACAATAAAAAGTAATAAAAAAGCAGGGTTGCTATAAAATTGAATTTAAGAAGAAAATTGTTCCCGCTCTGATGACAACTGTAAATGCAGGGTTGTATGGTGGGTGGTCTAATGCAGAGGTGTTAGAAATAAGTTAATACAATATTGTGAGGTTAGGTAGTATTTTACTTCGTCTGTTTACAGACTTAAATAAGGGCGTATGGCTTTGTTACATCTTGCCCCCACAGCTCACGTGAAAGGCAACGTCAAAGTGAATCGACATTACTGAACGGGAGATGGTAGGCTATATTGTTTTAAATGCGAAGCGTGAAACGTATATCTCTCTACCTCGGACTCCGATCCTTGTAACACGCAAGTATGGTTACTAATTTTCTTTTTTTATCCTATATGGACCCTCGAAAAGCAGTAAAAACTTTCTGGTTTCAGCTTTTAAGATGGATGACGTATTATTAGTTTTTAATAATACTAGACCTCCTGGGTTAGAAGCTATAAAATGACTAGCAGTATTTTTAACCGCATTCTAGCCGCTTTGCCATTAAAAGTGGCTTCCGCAAGTATAAGCTTTTCTGCTGACGATTGCTGAGGAAAGACGACAAGCGCAGCTAGGCTTGGTGGTAGCAATCTTAACCATGATGATCCCAGTTGTAACTCATTTGGGGTAAACTCGGTAGATTCATGCACGACTGTGTTTAGAAACTGGGCAAAACGACTTTCCATGCCCACCGCGCATGGTGTTCACTGCAATAGGTACGACAGAGACGACCTAGTTCCCTCATAACTCGTTCAGAAGGGTTTGCGCAGGAATGCCGCACTGAACTATAAACTAATTTTAACCCCGATGCCTCCATTTCACTTTTCCATAAGCGAGAAGTGAATTGGGTTCCATGGCCATGGAATATTCGCCGTACTAAACCATATGCCGGAAAATATTCCTTAAACACCCGATTTAAAATAGCTCGAAAAGTTGCTTTCTTAAGTGTATACAAGGTGACATGTTTGGTAAATAAATTTAAAATAAAAACAATATAATGGCTCCTCCTCGACTACGTACTAAAGGACCATAAATATCCAAAGCTATTATATCAGTTTTGTCTTCCGGCACTATTTACATTTGAGGAGGATTTGACAACCTTGATATTTCAGCTTTTTGGCATACTGGACAGCAGTTTACCCGTTGTTTGATTCTACAGTACATATTAGTCTACCAAACCTCTTCTCTTAAAGCAAGCCAAACTTTATAAACCGCAAAATGACCTAAGGAACTCTGGTATGCATCAATAAAACCATTTATCAGCTTTACAGGTACACAAAGGTAGAATTAATTTTTATGGGAACCCCTTTTATACAGCAGACTGAATAAGTTCAGTTTTATTTATTTTAGTCGTTTCATATCCTAAGACTGGTGCAACTCCATGCCTTTTATAAGCTCCTTGAAAGCATTGGGAAACTGAAGAGAAGAAATGCGGAAACATCTGTCCATAGGAGTGGGAAAACGCACACAGGCATGACGGGCATCAGTCTGTACGTTTTCTTACCCTGGGACATGAACAACCTGATATGAAATTTCCTGAAGGACCAGAGCGCACCTGATTACCCATGGAGAAAGTAAACGCTATGTGTTAATATATGTCATAGCTTTACAATCCGTATACAAAGTAAAATGGTTTCTTAGCAGATACGCCACTTCTGCATGCCAAATAAGGCACTTAACACTTCTTTCTCAAAAGAACCATATCTGATTTCTCTTTCTAGTTACAAGCGGGAGGCGTAGGCGACTACATGTCTCTCTCTCTTCACTAATTGAAAAAAGTAAAGCAGCTACGTCTATATTACTAGCATCCGTTTGAAGGTAAAACGGAAGCATAGAATCGGGATGATACAATAAAGTGGCCTCTTGCAACTCATCTTTAGTATTCTGAAAAGCTTCCTCCTGAGTTTTACCCCATTTCCAAGCAGCCTGTTTCCTTAACAGACCAGTAAGAGGGGCAACTAATTCGGAAAAACGTAAGGTAAACATTCGATCATATTGGCACAACCCCACTTGAACTCAACAGATAACCTAAACAGGGAATTTCTTTTCTAAAAAAAAACAACACTTGAAAAGACCTTAATCTTTGGAGAGATGTACTGGGTGCTCTTCAAAACTGGAACTCATTACCAACAGGTCATCGACATAGGCTACCAAGAAATCTTGATAAGTAGAACCGAAAATAGTATCTATACACAGAGAAAAGAACTGACTGTCGATTTTAGACCAAAAGGAAATACACAGAACCTATATGTTTTTGTGCCTACCATAAAACCTGTATACTATTATCTTTCTCCCGTAAAGGACACTGCCAGTAGCCGTGAGTTTAGTCTAAAGATGACAACCTTTTTTCATGACATTAATCTAGCAATTTCGTCTATCGGTCGTGGTAATTCATAATCGGACTCCGTTACAGAATTTAATTTACGCACATCAAGGCATACTCGGACAGAATCGTCCTTCTTTAAAGTTGTCATTAAAGGAGGTATATATTTTACAGATGCCCGCTCAAAAACTTTCCATAATTCCATTTGATTTATGGTTTCAGCCACAGCCTTTCTGTGAGCAACCGGAATTGGATAGGGGTTCACAAAAGAATTCCGTGGTATCTGTTAACTTTACAGTATGATAATTATCAGAAGTATGTCCTGGGATATCCGAAAACGCCTCTGAATATTTGTTTAGCAAATGTTTGAATTCCAATCTTTTATTTTCATTTAATGAACATAACGATATCACGCTAGCAAATTTTTTATTATCTATACTTAGTGAAGAGAACCTATCGACATTTTTATTCACAATAGCACAAACATTAACAGTATCTGGAGCAAAAAAATGATGATAATTTCTAATCTCCGGATTTAAAACATTTTTCTCCCCCATTGGCACAATTAAACATTCTTTTGATAAATTAAAATTAACTTAAAAAAAACGTAAAAAATCGCAACCAATTATTACAGGGTGTATGAGATTAGGAATCAATAAAAGCTCATGAGTAAATTCCTGATCCGCGGCCCTAAACTGTAGTTGCGCTTGTAACTTAACTTTGCGAAAGCCCCTACAACTCTAATACCAGTACAGGTAAAATGGGGTATTACTGAATGAAAATTAGAAAGTTGCGACCAAACTTCCGCCGAGATGACGGACACTTAGTTCCCACTGTTTATTAATGATGCAAATTTATAACCGTATAGGTTTATAACTATTAGAGGGGAATGACTGTCTGTCGGTGTGTGGTCGAAGTCACACTCCTCCAAGAGTTCATCACAGTGGTTATTTATGACCTTTAAAACAGTTCGATTTATTTTAGAACCCACATGAGAGGAACTTCCTCGTTTTCCGCCGTCTCTTACTCCAAATCTCATTTTAAAATATTACGGTTTACATTTTTGTCGAAAACTTTGCGACGCACCCCATATTTAGGGAAACTAGCATTTTTATAAAGATCTGTATCTTTATTATAAGGCGTAAAATATTTCTTCTTCTCTGCTGGGGAATTTTTGTAATATTCATCAGCGTGTCTCAATCTTGCTAAAGCTCTGGACAAACTAGTAGCACCCTAGTGCATTTGGGGGAAAATGTGGAGCAATTTTCTCTATTAATTGCATCGGCGTATACGGACGCTGCAAATGTTTTGAAATAGCTACCTAATAATTAAAATGATACACAAACAGACCATCATCTTCACTATATTCGGTAGTTTCTAATTCATTTCTAATTTGTTGCTGTGTTTTAGGTGGCCAAAAATAATCAACAAATCCCTGACAGAATTGACCATAGTTGCCAATGATATGTGAAAAAGCATCCCACCACAATTTGGCTGAATTTTTGAAGGAATTGTTTAATAAGAATTTTATGTTAATAAAAGGCACTCTCTGGACATCGATACTACTTTCTAAAATTTGTAAAAAGTCTAAAAGTTGCAATGTATTTTCATTATCAAAATTTGGCATTATTTTACTGGCTTCGAAATTAAAAATAATTTCCCCAATAATTCAAAATGTTTTCTTGGTCACAAGAATTGAAAATATTAATACTACCTTGAACATTTACATTACTAATGGAGCTAGCTAAATTATTTACATTAATTAAATTATTATTTGCAGAAGTGCTAGGATTTATGATATCCTTATTTATTGCTTGTTGTGCTTGCAAGATTGTAGTAACGACTTGAGTAATTAGACGAATAAGGTCCTCCTGAGACGATGCAGGATGTATCATAGGCATCGGTGGACCTCCATAGGAATACATGTGTGGAGGCGGGATATTGTGCCCTGATACCCACATAACAGGAGTTACCCTCTATAGGAATTTGAGGGTGGCATGTTAAAATGATGCGGAAAGTTAAAATTCTGAGGCATAGAACTATTTGCCACTATTGTTTGCCCCCCTTGGCCTCGTACCAAGAGTACTTTGAGAAGGTACAGTGCATGAAGTAGTAAATCCAGCATTTTCAGGTAAAAATTGAGATTTTCCTAGTGGCTGCACATAACTACTAACTGGGGCGGCTGTGGCTGCCTCTTGTATATCACATGATTGTTGATTAGTTTCCGTTGTTATAGGTAACGGACCTCGATTTACTACTTCTACCGTAGACATGGCTCTACTAGGAGAAAATTGAACATTCCTACCTTGAATGATTCTTGGGGTCCTTACTTCGCTCTGACTTGATTCGTCTAATCCTAAATGCATCCTTTCATAATTTTGACTCCTTCTGAACCTCAAATTGTATTATGAGGGCGTATTTTCCAGCACCATATTCAACAGCAACTTTTATACTTTCTGAGAGAACTGGCTCCACGAGTTGGTCGTCAAGACGAAATGAAACTTTTGTGTTTCTTAGGGCTGGGGTTAGCCAGTAATAAAATTTAGATGGAAAAATGGGTTATCTATTGAAACCTTTAAAAACCACCATTACTATTAACATTTTTTCCGAAACAGGTTACTGAAGCAAATACAACTTACCTACTAGACCTGACACAGAGGCAGCAATGATATTAAAATAAGCAATTATATTATTTTCTTCTCCTTTAACCATAGGGTTCTATAGCAGCTTTATACATTCCCTAACTAAGTTAACCACTGAATTATCAAAGAGAACCTTTCTTTTGCCAAAATAAAAAGTAATAAAAAAACAGAGTTTTTAGGTTACTATAAAATTGAATTTAAGAAAGTTGCTCCCGCTCTTGCGACAACTGTAAACGCAGGGTTGTATGATGGGTGGCCTAATGCAAAGGCGTTAGAAATAAGTAAATTAATACAATATTGTGAGGTTAGGTCGTGAAACCCAACCAAAGTCTATTCTGAATTGTGACAAAAACACATTACATTCAATCCTCAAAATGTTTGGATAAGCTTCTTATGTTATTGTGTATACCAGAAAAGTTTCTATTAACTTGAATATTTGTTCTCTGATGGTGTGGTTCAATTTGTTTTTTTGTTACCTCTATCATGTTTTTTTTGGTATAGCCCTAGTTGGATTTTCCGTATTATCCACAAATTTTCTTTTGGTTGAATTAAAACCTATTTCTACGTCTTTCTCGATTTGTGGACTGTTGGGTGCACTGTCAGATATTTATTTGTTTATATTTAGCATTTTTTGTATGACACCTTGATTTTTTACTTCAGTAGTATCTATAGAGGGCGTTTGTGGTTTTTCAACAAGAATTGTGAAATTGTTTCTACGGTCTTCATACGTGTACTCCTCTCCATTCACAATAAGTTTATTGTTTTTTATTTTGGCTGAATACTTTTTATTTCGGGCTTGCTTTAGGTGTTTAAATATTTCCATTTTCCCAGTCTTCTGACCATTAATTTTTAGATTTTTTCAATATTTCATTTTTTAGGTTTGTAGTAGAAAGTTCAACAGATATTAACATCTACGCCTACATATTTACGAAGAAAGTTGTTGTCTAGGAATGAAATTCACAACCGTGACATTAGGCATTGTCAAATTCCTACAATGGCAAACCACACTACAGCAATATTTAGACGATCATTTTTCTACAATGGTGTTCATTTTTATAATAATGTTGAGCATGTTTTAAAAAATTATAGTTTAAATTCATTTAAATTTAAAATTGGAACAAATTTATTGCAAAACCAATAATTAATATTTTTATTTTGTTTGTACATATACATATATATATATATATATATATATATATATATATATATATATATATATATATATATATATATATATATATACATATATATATATATATATATATATATATATATATATATATATATATATATATATATATATATATATATATATATATATATATATATATATATATATATATATATATATATATATATATATATATATATATATATATATATATATATATATATATATATATATATATATATATATATATATATATATATATATATATATATATATATATATATATATATATATATATATATATACATATATATATATATATATATATATATATATATATATATATATATATATATATATATATATATATATATATATATATATATATATATATATATATATATATATATATATATATATATATACATATATATATATACATATATATATATACATATATTACTTCCACCCTTAATGAAATGTAATCTACTGTTTTAGACGTATATGGCTTGATGGCAGGTCCTGCAGTTGATATCAGGAACTTCTACACGTCACACGTGGCTACGGTAGACCAAGGTGTTGATAGCACCATCTTGGCAGGCCATAACGAATTTCTCGGTATCCGACTTAAGCCCGGCTGACCTTAGAAAGGCGAAGGTCAGCCTGGTCGATAAACCCAGTGTTTCGATGTTCTTATAGAATACACCATGCTGGGGTTTATCGACGTGCTGCCGAAACAGATTTTCCTGTTCGGCAGCTCTAATTCGGGCTTTCAGACGATTTGGCTGAAGTTCGGTGACTGACTCAACATCAGCACCTCGCCGGCCTCCTCGCCTGATGTCAAATGCGAGACCGAGTTCATCTGCGGCTCTTTTTGCTGCCTTGAACAATCCTGCTCCCACTCCTACAGTTTCGTGATGGTTTACGAACCGCAAGAGGGGATCTGAGCTCCTGAGTATGTTACATGCCATACTCAGTACTACTCTGCCATGCGTACACTCCAGGCTCAAGAGTCCTCGGCCCCCCCGTTGACGTGGGAGGTACACACGAGGAACGGACGATCTAGGATGAATACTTCTGTGAATATTCATCATCTTGCGGGTATCTCTGTCTAATTGACGCAGCTCATCTACCCTCCACTTTACTACTCCGAAGGAGTAGAGCAGAATCGGAACGGCAAGCATATTAGTTGCAGACACCTTGTTCTTCCCCGAAAGTTCGGAAGACCAAATCTTTCGGAGGCGGTGTCTGTACTTGCCGCGGAGAGAATCTTTTATTTGTGATACATCCTGGATGTGCCTTTGTTGCACACCCAGATATGTATAGGTCTCTCCGGCATCCAGATGTCTTAGGATGCTTCCGTCTGCGAGCTGCGCATCTTCAGGAAATTCCCCGCATCGTCCTCTCTTGAGGTGGACGACTGCACATTTGTCCAACCCGAACTCCATACCAATTGCCCGCGTATATTCTTCGACCACCCTAAGAGCGTTTTGTAGTTATTATTATTATTTTTTTTTTTTTTTTCGGTTGCCCGACGCTGGACAGTCCTCCCGTGGCCTCCGACGCCTCACGGGAGTCGCGCCAGCACATTAACCTCAGCGACTCCCCACATCCCGCAGGGTTAGTGACTGTAGGCTCCGAAATCGTGTGCCCTAAGCAGACGGAGAGAACCCAGAATAACCGCCTTCTGCATTTGACCTGCCAGCCACTCGGCTGGTTTTTGGCAGGCCGGTATGATCTTCAGTTCCGAGAGCAGCGTAGGCTTTATCCCTCCGAGTACACCGATAATAAGGACGACCATTTTGACCGAGTAGCCTGGGTACAGCACTTGGAGCTCTTACCGGAGAACACGATATTTGGTCCGTTTCTCCTCCTCCTTCAAGGTGATGTTTTTCTCCGCAGGTGCCGAGAACACGATGATATACATCACCTTGAGTTGATGATCGAGGAGGACTATGTCAGGCTTGTTGGCTTGGATTAGCCTGACAGTCGGGAACGAGTAGTTCCAGTAAATCCGGCATTTCTCGTTCTCGACAACGGACTCAATATCTCCGGGGACGTAAGGCAGCACTGGTGTCTGGTCTACCCCGTACGAGTGCCTTAGATGGTAGTATAGCACTCGTAAGACCGCGTTATGTCGGTGGATGTAGGCCGAAATCGCATATATGGGGCATGCAGAAAGTAAATGCATGAGCGATTCCGGCGCCTGATGGCAGGTCCTGCAGTTGATATCAGGAACCTCTACACGCCACACGCGGCTACGGTAGACCAAGGTGTTGATAAAACCATCTTGGCAGGCCATAATGAATCCCTCGGTCTCCGACTTAAGCCCTGCTGACCTTAGAAAGGCGAAGGTCAGCCTGGTCGATAAACCCAGTGTTTCGATGTTCTTATAGAATACACCATGCTGGGGTTTATCGACGTGCTGCCGAAACAGATTTTCCTGTTCGGCAGCTCTAATTCGGGCTTTCAGACGATTTGGATGAAGTTCGGTGACTGAGTCAACATCAGCACCTCGCCGGCCTCCTCGCCTGATGTCAAATGCGAGACCGAGTTCATCAGCGGCTCTTTTTGCTGCCTTGAACAATCCTGCTCCCACTCCTACAGTTTCGTGATGTTTTACGAACCGCAAGAGGGATCTGAGCTCCCTGAGTATGTTACATGCCATACTCAGTACTACTCTGCCATGCGTACACTCCAGGCTCAAGAGTCCTCGGCCCCCCCCGTTGACGTGGGAGGCACACACGAGGAACGGACGATCTAGGATGAATACTTCTGTGAATATTCATCATCTTGCGGGTATCTCTGTCTAATTGACGCAGCTCATCTACCCTCCACTTTACTACTCCGAAGGAGTAGAGCAGAATCGGAACGGCAAGCATATTAGTTGCAGACACCTTGTTCTTCCCCGAAAGTTCGGAAGACCAAATCTTTCGGAGGCGGTGTCTGTACTTGCCGCGGAGAGAATCTTTTATTTGTGATACATCCTGGATGTGCCTTTGTTGCACACCCAGATATGTATAGGTCTCTCCGGCATCCAGATGTCTTAGGATGCTTCCGTCTGCGAGCTGCGCATCTTCAGGAAATTCCCCGCATCGTCTCTCTTGAGGTGGACGACTGCACATTTGTCCAACCCGAACTCCATACCAATTGCCCGCGTATATTCTTCGACCATCCTAAGAGCGTTTTGTAGTTCACGCTCTCCGGAGGCATAAAAGTTTAAGGTCATCCATATAAAATAAATGGGTGACCTTATGCCTCCGGTCGCTGGGTGGCCCACATTGATATCCGCGGGTTTGGCGGAGCCCAACAGACAACGGCAGCAGTGAGATGCAGAAGAGGAGAGGACTCAGGGAGTCACCCTGGAAAACTCCTCTCCTAAATGCCACCTGCTCTGTCGTGACCCGCTGTGCACCTGATGTTATGGTGAAGCGGGTCTTCCAGAGCGGCAGCAGCTGTTCTATGTATCTCACTAGTGGTGCTGGTACCGCAAGACATTCGAGCAAGTACAACAATAGCTCATGTGATGTTGTATCAAATGCCTTGCGATAATCAATCCAGGCCATCGATAGATTCCGCTTGTATTGCACAGAATCCTGTGTAATACAGCGGTCTATCAGCAGGCTGTCCTTGCAACCTGCCATGCCCTTCTTGGCACCACGCTGTTCGTGTATCTGCTGGAAGACCGGATCAACAGACCTCAGTGTCCTAGCATACAAGATACGTGTAAATATCTTGTAGCAGGAGTTAAGGCATGTGATCGGCCTATAATTCCTCGGGTCGGAAAGATCCCCCTTTTTGGGGATAAGCACAGTACGTTCCTCGACGAACCAGTCCGGAATCTGCTGCCCCTCGTTCAACCATGAGTTGAAAACTCGCGCCAGACGGCGGTGAGTGTAAGGAAATTTCTTCCACCACCAGTTGTTAATGCCGTCTGGGCCCGGGGCAGCGAAGTTCTTGGTACCAACAAGTACTTGTTGGACTTCCTCCGTACTGATTGCCGGGCACACTTCTTCTGGCTCTTCAAGATGTCTGTGGCATAGAGCTTCGAAGTGTGCAATTGCTGGAGTGTCGCTATTGAATGGACGCATCGTTTCGTAGGTTCCCTTCCAGAAGGTTTCGACATCTTCTACAGTCGGCGGATTCTCGACAACACGCTGTGGCTCTTGAAAGAGGCGAGAAGGATTCGTACGGAACAAATTGTTTTGTTCCATACTCCTCACCCGCCTCTTCAATGTTTTCTTTATCGCCATGAGCGCTCGGATCCTATCTAGACAGTGCTGCTTGATGGTAAGCATCACTGTCAGATTGAGAGTGTGGTGTTGACGTCTTAATCCGGCTGTTATGCGTCGGATTCTGGGAGTAAAAACTCTACCAGTCGTCTTATATTCCACGACACTCTGGATCCGAGAAGCATGTTGTCTGGCCGACTGTATCTTGCCTTCGATTTTCTGTACACGCCGCTTGGCTTTCTCGACCCCGTGATTGGTTGACCTCTCACGGGGGACGAGTTGCTTCGCGGCGTTGTACACGGCACAGTTGACTTGCCAGTTGTCTGCATCTTCCGGAATTTCCTCATCGATGACCACGTCCATTCTAGCCAGGTCTTGTGGCTTTAGGTTAGCCCTGGTGTTAAGGCTAACCCTCGTCCTTAAGTCTACGTCGGTGAACTCTAAAGGATGTTCCCCATCAGCTGGTAATTGCCGCGGTGGGACTGCGGCTGGCAGTTCTTCCAACTGACGGGGTGCCCTTACATAACCTGTCCTGAGCAGAAAGGATACTTGATCTCTCAGATGTTGTTGGAGAAGGCGCGATGCTCTGGATGCATTTCGCACCAAAGTGCATGCAATCGCGCCATGTATCCCCTTCGCTCAGGTTCGCTACTCTCGCGGCAGGTTAGCAAGTCATCCCGAAGTTCCCTCGTCCACTTAAAGCGTCCTTGTCCATTGCGGTCGTTGCCATTGAGACGTTCCGGTGAGGCCCCTCCCACTTGTCTCTGACCCCCATCCGATTGGGGTCGGTCGTGAGGGGCCCTTCTCCTTAGGTTGTATGGAACCAGTATTATTATTATTATTATTATTATTATATGGGTTGTGCTTTTTTTCTAGCAATATCGCCAAACCTGTAGCTATCTCGGTTATGTGGCTGAAGACAGAATGAGAAACGAGAAACTAATTTTTATACTGGACCTTGCTCTTGAAGTGAAAATCACAATACTTTTTGTTATACGTTCACATTTGACAAGATGATCGAAAATAAATATTCCAAGATGATGAAAATATGAATTAAGGGGGTAAAACACCCCGAAAAACTATTTAAAAACTATATAACTTCTCTCGTACAATTTGTAACACATTCACATTTTTCAATATAATAGTAAATAAATATTCCAATACACCTTATTTCAGATTTGCCTAAAATATGAATTTAAGGGGTAAATACTATTTAAAACTTTATAACTTTTGCCATACAACTTGTAACACCTTCAGATTTGATAGGATGTATATATATATATATATATATATATATATATATATATATATATATATATATATATATATATATATATATATATATATATATATATATATATATGGGCAGATCCATTACTTTTCGACGAAATCGTGCGCGCTTGGGTCAGCGATTTTGATGCTGATTTTTTCCTCGAAAGTACATACGAAAAGGAGATGATCCTGAAAATTTGAGCCCAATACGATCATATCCGGCCGCTGGAGAATTTTTTGAAATTTGAAAAAAAGGCAATTTTTAGTCATTTTCAAAAATTTGTATCTCATCTTCTATATAACTTAGAGATTGCGTTTAAACGGCATTCTTCTCTGTAAACCCTCTACTTTCAAGAAAAAAATAGATATTTGCTATAGACTCATATCCGGCTTAGCTGGGAGCTTCCAACTGAACCACTGTATTAGCAAAATTTTACCTGTTTTTAAAATGCTCTCAAATCTACAGTTTTCAAAGTAGAGGGTTAAATAACAGCTGATATTTTTCGTGTAGGTGTATCCTGTTGATACCTGCCCTACTTTTCCTTAATTGCTTCGATTTCGTTATTATACGGCCATCCAAAGCCGATCGATTTTTAAAAAATCGCCATTTTCAGATAGCTGTTACTTTTTTCTCGGAACTTCGATTTGCTTCAAATTTTCAGGAAAGTTGCTTTGTTATGTCCCTAAAAAGCCCTCAATATTTCAACTTTGGAATCGAGCTTGGATCCGAGTTATCAATTTTCAAACATCCCGAAAATTGCATTGTTTAAAATAATTTTTTCGAATAATTTTTCATATGTCTAACGAATTATTTATTTGTTTTTAAGTCAGAAATCAACACCTGATTTAAGTATTCTATGTTACTGCTGTTGATGCTCATTTAAGTGGCGTATTAAGTAAATATTTCGTGTTTAAGAGCGCTGCGATTGTACCTATATTGCACAGACAGGTTCTCTGTGCTATATTGTTTGAATTTATATTAAAGGTGGTGTTGAAGCTATTGTGTTAAGTAATTTATCCGCATAGTGGCGTGACAGGTCCTGCATTATCATATGATCATGTAAACAACTTAACTACCATATATAGCATTCAGAAGAGTTTTGTAAATTAAGTTAGTGTTCAATTATATTGAAAGTTCAAAAAAATGGAGACGTGCTACATTGGGTTATTAACAGATTCAGAATGTTATTCAGGGGCATACTCTGGAAACAAAATCTGCATAATTTAAGTGAATTGAGTGAAGAAAATATCCTCCTTTTGAAATGCAGGTTACAAGATGAACAATTTTATGAACAAATATCAGATGGAAAAATTTGTCATCATCATAAGCTCCGATTCTTAGATTACTTTTCTATATGTAAATATAAGTGTTGTGATCCTTTAAAAAACATAAAAAAAAATATTACTAATCATCTCTTCATAAAATTGTTCGTCTTGTAACCTGCATTTCAAAAGGAGGATATTTTCTTCACTCAATTCACTTAAATTATGCAGAATTTTGTTTCCAGAGTATGCCCCTGAATGACATTCTGAATCTGTTAATAACCCAATGTCTCCATTTTTTGAACTTTCAATGTAATTGAACACTAACTTAATTTACAAAACTCTTCTGAATGCTATATACGGTAGTTAACTTGTTTACATGATCATATGATAATGCAGGACCTGTCACGCCACTATGCGGATAAATTACTTAACACAATAGCTTCAACACCACCTTTAATATAAATTCAAACAATATAGGTACAATCGCAGCGCTCTTAAACACGAAATATTTACTTAATACGCCACTTAAATGAGCATCAACAGCAGTAACATAGAATACTTAAATCAGGTGTTGATTTCTGACTTAAAAAACAAATAAATAATTCGTTAGACATATGAAAAATTATTCGAAAAAATTATTTTAAACAATGCAATTTTCGGGATGTTTGAAAATTTATAACTCGGATCCAAGCTCGATTCCAAAGTTGAAATTTTCAGGGCTTTTTTAGGGACATAACAAAGCAACTTTCCTGAAAATTTGAAGCAAATCGAAGTTCCGAGAAAAAAGTAACAGCTATCTGAAAATGGCGATTTTTTAAAAAAATCGATCGGCTTTGGATGGCCGTATAATAACGAAATCGAAGCAATTAAGGAAAGTAGGGCAGGTATCAACAGGATACACCTACACGAAAAATATCAGCTGTTATTTAACCCTCTACTTTGAAAACTGTAGATTTGAGTGCATTTTAAAAACAGGTAAAATTTTGCTAATACAGTGGTTCAGTTGGAAGCTCCCAGCTAAGCCGGATATGAGTCTATAGCAAATATCTATTTTTTCTTGAAAGTAGAGGGTTTACAGAGAAGAATGCCGTTTAAACGGAATCTCTAAGTTATATAGAAGCTGAGATACAAATTTCTGAAAATGACTAAAAATTGCCTTTTTTCAAATTTCAAAAAAAATTCTCCAGCGGCCGGATATGATCGTATTGGGCTCAAATTTTCAGGATCATCTCCTTTTCGTATGTACTTTCGAGGAAAAATCAGCATCAAAAATCGCTGACCCAAGCGCGCACGATTTCGTCGAAAAGTAATGGATCTGCCCATATATATATATATATATATATATATATATATATATATATATATATATATATATATATATATATATATATATATATATATATATATATATATATATATATATATATATATATATATATATATATATATATATATATATATATATATATATATATATATATATACATATATATTCAGAGAGGGAAATTAGACGACTAGTCCAGCCAAAACAATGCTTAACCTCCTGAAAAAATCCGAAAGTTTTGAAACTTCGCATACTTATTTAAAGGTACCTAAGAATGAATATACCGAAAGTCCTTATGAATATGAGGTGAGCTCTAGCGGCAATTAGCGAAAATAGGTCACTTTCTTTGGTTTTTCGTTAATATCTCGAGAACCGTTGGTCAAAGGCAAAAGTTGATTATATACATAATTAAGGCTTATCAAATTGGCTACAAAAATTATTATATACATTTTTCTCGTATTCCCAATGGTTCCCGAGTTATAGGCGCTAAAAGAGAGCGTTTTGTGAAAAACCACGCTAGGGGCGGTACAATATGGCATTTCTAATAATAATTGACAATATTTGATTTAGACGTATGTTGTGTTTACATAATAGACATATGAAATGGAAGAGAACTGTTTGTTGTGCGACAAAATTCTTGGTTCACCTTCTGGTGTAACGAAAGTTGGTTTGAAGGGAATCAGATCGTTACTGCTCGCTAGTGAGCAAAGGAAAGATGATTTGGGTTCTAAGCTTCGTGGTATTGAGATAATTAGATTACACACTGAGTGCCAAAAACAGTACACACGGGATGATTCTATAAAGGCTTTCCTGAAACAGCAGTCTGCTGCAGACCCCTCTTCATCAACACAAGGTAGCTCTTTGCCACCCAAACAAGGTCGTCTGTGAAAACATTATTTGAATTCAAAACAAAATGTTTCTTCTGTGCAGATGTTATTGATGAAGAGTATTTTAAAAAACAAATAAATAAACCTATAAAAGCCCGCAGAGATGCATTCTATTGTCGAAGTAAGGAAATGATTACGACTGTATTGAATTCTGCAGACAGGAGAAATGATAAAAAGGCAGAAGAAGTTAGGCTGCGTCTGTCTGGCATTAGCGATCTTGTCGCTGCTGATGGAGTGTACCACCTGGACTGCTATCAACAATTTGTGTCCCACAAGCCTCCAGAAGAGGGTAGAAAACGTGGACGCCCCGAGGCAGATTACATTATAAAGGCTATGGAAGAGATTTACCCTCATTCAGAATAGTGAGGAATGCCAACTTTCCTTTGAACAATTACGTTCTGCAGTATCTGGGGATGTTCCTTCAAATAATACAATTAAAAGCAAACTCAAAGACAAATATGGAGAGAGAATTATAATTGCTGTGGGAGTTGGATGGAGCGATGCAACCGTCTGTTTCAATGATGTATTCAAAATTTTGAAATCATGGTATGATGACAGAAAAGCTGATGAAAGTAATGAGCGACTAAGAATCGTACAAGCAGCAGCAAAAATAATAAGGCAGGATGTTCAGAAAAATATGTATGATACAAGCGTCCCAGACAGCACAAGATCTCCTCAGGATATCCTCTTTTAGTCCCGGTGATCCTGTTTTTGGATTATCCCACAAAATTATCCCCAGGTCATCCCAAGGACAACCTAACGGGATGTTTATATCCTGAAGAGATCCAAATTATGGAAATCCTATGGATGTCTGCAACTGATCGACTATGGATATTCTGCCAGGATATTAGTATCCTATTAATGTCCAAAGTATTCATATCCTATGGATGTCCATAATGGTTAAACCATGAATATCCTGACAGGATGTTAATCTCCTGTAGAGATCCAAATTATGGAAATCCTATGGATGTCTGCAACTGATCGACTATGGATATCCTGCCGGGATATTAGTATCCTATTAATGTCCAAAGTGTTCATATCCTATGGATGTCCATAATGGTTAAACCATGAATATCCTGACAGGATGTTAATCTCCTGTAGAGATCCAAATTATGGAAATCCTATGGATGTCTGCAACTGATCGACTATGGATATCCTGCTGGGATATTAGTATCCCATTAATGTCTAAAGTATTCATATCCTATGGATGTCCATAATGGTTAAACCATTAATATCCTGACAGGATGTTAATATCCTGTAAAGATCCAAATTATGGAAATCCTATGGATGTCTGTAACTG
This sequence comes from Rhamnusium bicolor, assembly GCA_029963845.1. Taxonomy (NCBI): domain Eukaryota; kingdom Metazoa; phylum Arthropoda; class Insecta; order Coleoptera; family Cerambycidae; genus Rhamnusium; species Rhamnusium bicolor. The sequence continues at coordinate 22,925 of JANEYF010000969.1, forward strand.
ATCGACTATGGATAATCTGCCGGGATATCAGTATCCCATTAATGTCCAAAGTATTTATATCCTATGTATGTCCATAATGGTTAGACCATGAATATCTTGACGGGATGTTAATATTCTGGAGAGATCCAAATTATGGAAAGCCTATATATAAAAAATATAAAGTTTCTCAACCCAGACAGCACACAACATTCCACGAATATTCTGTAAATCTTCAAAATAGTATATATATATATATATATATATATATATATATATATATATATATATATATATATATATATATTCGTATATTATTAAAAGAATATATATATCTGAAAGAATATTAACGGAATATTCTTTTTAAAATATTCACTGAATAATCACAAATGATATTCTATTAATATTCCTAAATGAATATCTTTGATGTATTACATAAGAATATTTCTAGAATAATTGAAATGGATATACTCTGGAAGAATATTAACTGAATATATTTTTTTAATATTCACCGAATAATTACAATAATTATTATTCATAGAATAATTTAAATGGATATGCTTGTATTTTATTGTTACAAATAAACACAATTTATTAAAGATAATCACTAATTAAAATCATGGAAATTAGCTAAACTCTTGTGTTACTTAATGTGTTTATTTGGAAATAATACATAATTAATACATCAGTGCAAAACATATATTAAATAATACAATTGAAAACATTTAAAGAAAGGGTTTAATAATGCCTGACAAATTTAGTATTATAAAATTATACCCAATATTAAAAAATTTAAGACATTATAAATCCCTCAAGCACATTATTTAAATCTCGCGTTATTTAAAATTACCGCCTTAAAATAAATACAAAGACGGCAGACGCGCGCCACCTACATTATTCGTCAACTGACATTATTTTCACTCGTTTTTTGAGAATGCTCCAGTTCCAGCACAGAGTATGTAGTCTGTGAGTTCCAGAAAGTTATGACTGTTATGAGTGAATCCAATATCTAATAGTTTTATTTCGCAATTGGAAAGAGTTGTTCTGTGGGAAAGTGTTTTAAACTGTGGTAAATGCATGCATATCATTTTCGTAGATAGAAAGCGTGTAATTAAATCAATATAAAAATATTAATTAGTAAAACCTATAACCTCAAATGTTGCATGTGGCATCCTGTAAAAGAATTAGTTGTCTTCCTTTTACCACCAATCTTATTAGCTAACCTAAGTTGTTTTACGATTACACTGCGTAAATAAAATAACATTTTTTTTTAAATAGTTTGCGTCAATTTCTTTTTACATACCTATCTAGTCTCCGTAACCATTAAACAATTTAGCTAAGATCGGTGGTACAGTACACAGTCTTAACCGTCTTTTATGCACTCGCTCATGTTGTTTCAACATAACAAAAATCAACACAAATAAATATTTATTAATTTTTCTCTCAAGGTAACGTAATGTTTAAGGGCCAATCTTATTCAGAATTGTTTATTGTACAGGGGAATTTTTATTTAACGAGCATAATATGCAGTTAGGTCTACTTGTTTCATATAAAAATTAATTTCCTTTTATATTGTTCATAAAATAAGTTTCCATGTAGAAACTTCGGTCACTATATACAACTTGACGATATAAGATTGACGCTTGAGATTCGTACAAAACCATAAGACATATATATTGAATATATACCATAAAACAGAGTGTGTGACGGTGTGATCAAGAACCAACTGGACCCACTCCACTACTTCTTATAATATATATTCGGATTGCTTTGTGCATCCCGAATCTGAAGTTCTACTTTTAGTACGATTGTACTGATGATAACCATTTCCATTTTAATAAATTTATTGTTTGTTTCATATTTTACATTGCATCTGCGTGGAGGTGGTAGTATTGGCGGGGTAGTGGGTTGGGTTATCAGGACTGATAATAACCAGTGATGAACATGTTTTTTAAGGTAAGTTTCTTGTAATTGTAATGTTGTATTGGAATCGCGGTTATTAATCCTCATTGCATGTTACTCCTGGCAGCTTCATAGATGACCTCTCCAACTACCAGATTGAACAGTCGCCTGAAAATGTCAATTATAATTTTGTCGAAATGTCTTATCAGTATTCAAAGTAAGGAGCAACATGCAGTATGGATCAATACCCGAAAATTTATACATTTTATATGTGTTGTATTTGGTAATGTCCAAGTGAAATTTTGTATGCTATTTCTAAAATTTTTTTCTGAAAGTTTCTAAATTAATTCTTTTTAATGTTTTAACATTGTTGTTTCTGTTTTGAGTATTTTAAAAGTACTAAACTTTTTTATCTCCAGTAATATTTACAATAATTGACTTCTCTTATTTTCAGAAATTATAAATTCTTTTTAATTTCAGGGTGTCCCTAGATATTTGAACGTGGTACTGTTAGGATGAGGACATCGACTAAACTAGTGTGATTAAAATTTGTGGCATATTTTTTAATCTTTAATCCAAGTTTTTCAGAATATTAACAAAGCAAATGTCCAAAGCTTATGTAAACATTAATATTATAAGTAACATGTTTTATTTTATTTAAATAAATATATTTAAGTTTATACCATACATTTGCAAGGTATGGGATTATTTAATAGTTTATTTACAATCACTATTTAAAAATGTAGGATACACAGTTAGTAAATATAGAATAAAATTTGTTTGAATTTATTTTGTTTATTTTACTTGCATTATATAAACAATTCTACTAAAATGGTGTATTATTGCTTCCTGCAAAACAAATCGAAAGTTTACATTTTTCAGAAAGTTGATTAATTGATTATATAAACCCAGCTTAGTTACTATGGCACCAAAAAGTCTGCAAAAAAATCTGAATACAAAAAGTAAGTATGCATTTAGAATTAGGTGAAAATAGATTGCTGCATCCCATATATAATTTTCTATTTTTTTATGTTACGGAAATGACAAATATTTGTTTTCTAAAAAAATTTTTACACAATACTATAATCATAGGATTGTATTAAAGCTGCCTATGTCCTTTAAAATTTCATAGACATAATATGATGGTTTTACGTCTTCGCAGGTACTGTATGATGTAAGTATTAATTTTCTAGATTCTTATACTTGTTGAGGCCTGAAAAGACTTGTGGTCACACCTGTCACCTTCAGGTTCTTGATAACTGCTTACTGTTATACTCCTGTATATTCAAAATTAACAATTTGGACTCCCAGTAAGGAGCAAGTTATCGATAAGATGTGAATGAAGAAGGTTGAAACAATTACAGTCCCTCTTAACACCTTACGGCGCCTGTATATAAACTTTTTTTTTTTCGAAATGCATATACCCAAAACTTGTTCCACTTCCCAAAATTGAACTCCAAATTGTCGCCAAATCGGTTAATATTAACAGATCGCACAAAAACCATGAAATTTCCCATTAACCTAACATGGAGAAAAAACAGAACTTGTAAATCTGCATTTTAAACACAAAATATATAATGAAGGTAAAAAACATACAAGAATCCCTCATTCAGAATGTGGCAAAGAATACGAATCAATAATAACTTTTCAATTTCCACTCTTATAAGGCCCAAAAAACAGTATAGACCCTATAAAAGAAAAGTATAGGAGAAGTTAGTTTGTGTTCCTTGCATGAAGATTCTGAAATGAGGGGACTTTTTGTATGTTTCTTATCTTTATTATACATTTCCTTGTTTAATCCGTAGATTTAAAAAAGTTGTCTTTTTCCTATATTAATAGAAAATTTCATGGCCTTTGTACGATCCCTTAATATTAACAGAATTTGCTCACACTTGGAAATTACTTGTTTGGAAAGTGGAACAATTGGAGGGTAAGAAAAAAAATTTGGAACATCCTAATTTACATATTCTGTACAGCCCTTTTAAATATTTTACAGAACCAAATTTTTGGCCCTAGAATATTCTACAGATATATTTAGTTATTTGTAGAATATTCTCTAGCAATATTCTCATTATTTTATAGGTCTGTATATTGTCCTCTGAATATTCCTATAACCTAACTGAATATTAGGTGAATATTCAGTGCATATTAATTTATTTCTGTGAATATTTTGTGCAGAAGTATAATTGTTCATGTAATATTCTATATAGTCATTTTGAATATTCAACTTTGTCGCTGAAAGCAATCTTAGAATATTTTATGAATATACTTAATTATCTATGGAATATTCGTGAGAATATTCTATAGAAATTTTTTTTTGTCCCATTCGCATTTTGTAGGAATATTCTCTAAATATCTTAAATATTTAAATACTTTTCTATAAATATTCGAATATCTTGAACATATATTCTTAGAATATGCAGCGATTATTCTTGTGCTGTCTGGGAACATGACTCGTATTGTTTAGGAAAACAAAAATTTTTTAAGTATAATAACTTTTTCTCGAAAAGTTGAAAATTTTAGCAATTTCACCTCTTGTAAACCCCATCCGCGGACGTATATATATAAATAAATAATCAATAAAATTATATGTATGTATACAGGGTGTACATATATGTAAAATAAAATTATTTGAAGATTAATATTTCTTCAAATCCAGGTTTTTTTGTTTAAAAAATCATTCTCACCTTTTGCAAAATTCAGTATAAATTTGTCACCATTTTTTTCAAAATTGACATCCCATAACCCCCAGTTTATCTTATTACTGAGCCATAGGAAATATAGATCAAGCAAATTTTAAATAAAACTCGGTCTAAATAGATATATTTACATGTATAGGTGGTATATTTAAATTATCTAAAAGTTGTGGTACTTATTCTACAGGGTGTTTGGGGAAGTAACTGTAATACTTGAATGGGTTCTGCGGGGGTCAAAATAGACAAAAGAATGTACTATAAACATAGGTACGATTCTCAACCATTACGGAGAAATTAGTTTTATTAGTTAGCTAGTAAATTAAACACAATGCATCAGTGACGAAAAAAAATGTTTATGTAATACATGACTGAAACAACAGGAATTACTTACTCGAATTATCAATTCTGCAGCTCTCATATCAGATAATAATCAACGTGCACTCGAACTAGCTACACGTGCGATCCACACAAGCTGACAAATGCATCGACGCTGATGGTGATATTTTTGAACATATTTATCCCAAGGAACTTCCTGAGGTAATCGCATGATATCCTAAGGATATCTGTAAAACCCTGTCTTACATTCTGAGGACGTCCAGTGAATAGCTTTTGTGCTGCCTAGTAAAGGTAATTATCCAGGCAGCACAAGGCTATCCACTGGATATTCTGATGACGTAGGACAAGGTTTTACTGATATCATCAGGATATTATATGTACGTATAGGCTGCCTAAAGATATCCCAAGAATGTATAAAACTTCTTCCTCAGGATGTCTTCAGGAGATCTGGATCAGTGCCACTTGTACTTCCTAGGGACATCCTGAGGCAATCGCAAGATATCCTGAGGATATCTGTAAAACCTTGTCCTACATCCTCGGGATATCCAATGGATAGCCTTGTATTATCTATAGGCTGCCTAAAGATATCCCAAGGGTGTACAAAACTACTTCCTTGGGATGTCTTCAGGAGATCTGGATTAGTGCCACTTGTACATCCTAGGGACATCCTGAGGGCAATTACAAGATATCCTGAGGATATCTGTAAAACCTTGTCCTACATCCTCAGGATATCCTATGGATAGCCTTGTGCTGTCTGGGGTCTACCCTCCGGGCAACAACTTTTTAAAAGAAGCAGCTTCTTGTGTACCCCCAACTCTACAAGTTTTTCTGGAGATATTGATAATGAAAAAGCAGATAATGCAAATAAAAAAAGAAAATGCATTTCTATTGCACACAGTATTATCTCTGCCATACGTCCAACCTCTTTTATATCAGCAATAATGAACAGTGTTGCTTTGTTTGTGTACAGAAGGTTTGCAAGCAAGAAGTTGGTAAACCTTTTATCAAGTTTAGGGTTCAGTGCTTCATATCATAGCGCACAGCAGCTGGAAATGTCAGGAATGCATCACATTCAACCTGATAATGATACTCCTTTTCAACAATTTGTGTTTGACAACGCGGATTATAATGTTAGAACACTGGACGGTCTCAACACATTCCATTCTATGGGTGGCATCAAATGTGTGCCTTCTGGAAGCACAACTGGAAGCGAACATGAAAAACCTATACAGAGGCTCACCAAGGTACCACCTGCTATGACAGTAGGGGAACTTGGAGCGATTCCTTTACAAACTTACCAAAAATCACAAGGTGGATTTAGTAATGTGTTTGTGGAGGATCTGAAAGATATCGTCAAGAAAACTGATCAGCTAACTCCATACGATACTCTTTGGTTGGCAGCAAAATGGCTCAACATTAAGTGTGTTCCCGAATGGAAAGGCTTTATGCACTCCATAACAAAAGGGAATGGCAGTACAAAACTAAGGTCATTCCTATCCCATTCATCAACTCTCCTCCATCCGATGAAAACACATCATTGCAGTATGCTAGCAGCTTGTGCGAGGAATCTAACCAGAAACACACGATTGTGACATTTGACCAGCCGCTGTACACGAAAGCTAGGGAAATTGTGGCAGCAGCTGAACCTGACTCCTTGCTGTCTAAATGTATAGTCAGATTGGGTGGTTTCCACCTTTTAATGTCGTACATTGGATGTATCGGATATGTTATGAATGGAAGTGGACTTCAGGAATTGATGTGCACCATTTACGTCCCCATTTCCGTAGAAAAAATGCTACAAGGGAAAGCCTTTGCAAGAGCCGTACGGGCTTTATTGTTGATTCACAGAGCATTAGCAAACATGATATTTGAGCATATTGATGTAAACCAAGAAGAGCGGAAAGTTATTGAACACTTCACAGAAAACATGTTGGACGAGTCTCCATCATTGTGTGAGCTGCAACAAAACGATCATTTAGTGAGTCTGACAGTGAAATTTCAAACCCAATTGACTAAGCTGAAGGAAAATGGACCAACATCAATCCTTTGGGTCCAGTTATTCAGTATGATCACGCTGCTGAAAAATTACATTCATGCAGAACGGTCTGATGATTGGGATGGTCAATTGAGTTATGTGAGGAATATGATTCCATATTTCCACGCAAGTGGGCATTTCCATTATGCCAAAGCAAGTCATATGTACGTGCAAGACATGATGAAGCTACCCTCTGTTATGACCCCACAAGAATTGCAACAATTTGTAAATTTTGGTTTCTTTACAGTGCGAAGAACTGATAAATTCTAGACTGGGGTATGGTCGGATATGACCATAGAAATGACACTCATGCGTAGCATGAAAAGCGTAGGTGGCTTGACACGAGGGCGTGGCATCACAAACAGTGTTTTAGCCAAATGGGTACTGGGAATGACTGCTACCCATGGCATTTGTACATCACTTGAGGAGGTCACAGGAATTCTGTTCTCTGCAAGTGAACAGCATGAAGATTTTGGAGAGACCCGTAAAGCGAGAGATGCAGCCGATCCTGCCAAACTTTTACGTTGGTTTGAAAGTTGTCCTCCTTTTCTTGTAACGAATGACATAGTTTCAATTATCAGTGGGCTGGTGGGAGATAACGAAGTAAAATGCTATAATGCTTTTGAAATCGGTATGGAAGAAATGACCAAAATAGTAGGACAGCCTTTTTCGGAAGTTAAGCTGTCACTGAAAGACCGAGCATTCCCTCTGGCAAGCGTGTCAAATTCAGTACGAGTTCATAGCGAAAGTGTGGCTATTAACCCTTTCACAATCTTTCAGAGGATTGCCATCAACAAGCGGAGTGATGCGGATTTGAAGTCCTACTTACAGCATGAGCTTGCCCCGTACCCATTGTCTTTATTTCAGGAGGCAGGAATGCGGAAGACCAAGAAATCTACCTTGTACGATGCCTTTACTCCATTAAAAGAAGAAATAAACCTAGTCTAGTTTGACATTGTTTTAGATGGAGGCTTGCTATTACACAAGGTGGTATGGCCCAAAGATTCGCCAACAATCTCAATCATCTGCCAGTGTTATGTAGCCTATGTTCTCAAGCTTTATCGTGGCAACGGCTGCACGGTGGTGTTTGATGGTTATTCAGCCGCCACATCCAGTACAAAAAGAGCTGAACAGAGCCGAAGGTACAAAACAAAGAGATCAGTTGACATAAACTTTGGAGAGAAAGCAGTAGTAACAGTGAAACAGGATGATTTTCTTTCTAACGGAAATAATAAATCGAGACTAATTTCATTCCTCATAATTGCCCTTACCAGCAATGGAGTTCAAACAGAACAAGCATCCAGTGATGCTGACACATTGATCGTCCGGACAGCACTCATGAAATCCTTCACTTGTGATAAAGTAGCAATAGTAGGTGAAGATGTAGATCTTCTTGTTCTCCTCATGGCCTTAACTCCGGCTGAACAAAACATTTTATTAGTGAAACCAAGCCATGGCAAAGTAACAAGGAAAGTATATTCAAGCCAGCAATTGCAAACTTTGGGTATGAAGGACAGCATACTTCTTGTGCATGCATTCAGCGGATGCGATACAACTTCAGTTGCATATCGAAAAGGAAAACTTTCCTGTTTCAAGTTGTTCAATAAGCAAGCTGTACTGCAAGGTATTGCTGACATATTTAACAGCCCAAGTTCATCTCATGAGGCTGTAGCTGCTGCTGGAAACAAAATATTCCTTGCATTGTACAATGCGCCCAGAGAGCAAACCTCTCTTAACATGCACCGTTACAATGCTTTCACCAAATCTGTATCCAATGCTAAACCCGACCTTTCTACTCTGCCGCCCACAGAAGGAGCAGCAAGACAGCATGCTTTTCGAGTGTACCACCAAATTCAATTTTGGCTTGGGAATGAACTTCTGTACAGTGGGGATGGAAGGTGGAAAGCGATCGGCTAATCCCTGTGACAACAGAGGATCCAGCAGCACCTGAAGCTGTCCTTAACCTCATTTGTTGCACATGTACAACTAGATGTGGGAACAGATGTAGCTGTCGAAAGGCAGGAATAATATGTACAAGCATTTGTCACAACTGCCGTGGCGAATGCTTGAATGGTGTTACTTCCAACCTCGAAGAAGACTTTGATGACCCTGATGATCCCGATGTCATGAACTTTGAAGAAGCAGATCATTCAGTGCAAATAACAAGCAATGAACATTTGGTACATAAAGGTCAAAGCAATGTGCTTGCTGGAACCAGAAGTCAGGTGAGATTGCACATTTGTATTTTTTTTATTATTCATTTACCTTGCAATAGTATACATAAATCGGTTGTCATGTTCGTATGTTGTTTTACTGGTCGCTTACTGCTTTCTTATATTTACTTCGTCTGTTTTATTTATTTCTTATATACTTTCTTTTACTTACATGTTTTTATTTGTATAATGGTTCTCTCACACCTTCATCTCATGCATACTTCTATTGTTTCAGGCAGCAAGTGTAGAAGCTGGCCAAGATAATCAAATTGCAGGGCCTTCTACCAAGAAGTGATTCAGAGCTGATTGATTTTTCTGTACAAAATTTTCCTTGGAATAACCTCAGGATTTTGTTTGTTCATATATTTCATTGTTTAATATACCTACATCATGTGCCTCATCAATATACATCATAAGTAACATACATCATGTGCTTTTTATACAAAGTTGTGAAGTTTATCTCCTCAATTATCCTTAGTATACAAAAATGTAGGTGAACCATATGTCAAATATTATTAGAAATGCCATATTGTACCGCCCCTAGCGTGGTTTTTCACAAAACGCTCTCTTTTAGCGCATATAACTCGGGAACCATTGGGAATGCGAGAAAAATGTATATAATCATTTTTGTAGCAAATTTGATAAGCCTTAATTATGTATATAATCAACTTTTGCCGACCAACGGTTCTCGAGATATTAACGTAAAACCAAAGAAAGTGCCCTATTTTCGCTAATTGCCGCTAGAGCTCGCTTCATATTCATGAGAACTTTCGGTATATTCATTCTTAGATACCTCTAAATAAGTGTGCGAAGTTTCAAAACTTTCGGATTTTTCAGGAGGTTGGGTCATTTTTTGAGGTTTTTTGACTGGAGTAGACTGTCTATGTTAAAAACAAATATTTTTAATTTTTAAACGGGGATTGCAGTCATGTGACAGGTAATAAAAGAAAAACTCTTTTTTCTGTTCAAGCTTTCGAAACTTTTATTGTTTCTTCATCAGGAACTCTACAATAAATTATATTTAATTAAACTAAGTTATGGAAAAAGTGAAAAGTACTTACGAAAGTGAGGTTAAAGTTAAAGTTGGATTCATTGAAAACTACAAAATTCTTGACAATTTGTAGAAAAAAACACTAATAATTAATTGTTGGTAATTTACTACCACTACTATGTAAAATTAACAACATTATGAATGGATGACTAAGGATCCATATTAATTTAAATTCTTAGAATTATAATAGACATGATTCAGGCAGACTTAACAAACAGTCTTGCACTTTAGCAATATATATATATATATATATATATATATATATATATATATATATATATATATATATATATATATATATATATATATATATATATATATATTTCAACATACCCTGTTTCAGATTTGACAAAATTGAGAATTTAACGGGTTGATATACACCGAAACTTTTAAAAATTTAAAATTTTTGTCGTGCAATCTGTAACACCTCCCCGTTTGACAAGATGACAGAAAATAAATATGTCAAGATGCGTCTTTTTAGATTTGACTAAAATATGAATTTAAGAGGGAGAAACGCCTCAGAAACAGAGGCGACTCGTGGACATTTAAGTAAGTGAGGCAAAGTAGTGGTCAACACTGGTCGCAAGCTCCAGGGGCATGGGGGTAGACGCTCCACGGGAAGTGCGCTGCAGGCGAAAATTGTTTGGATGTTCAAGGTTATTAAAGTTATTGAGTTTTTTAAAAACGTCAACATTTCTGTAACGCTACTATAAACATAAAAAAAAAATGTGAGACGCATTATAATTTTAGTTTGGGTGTAGGTATTATAAGAAGCTGCTATTACTGTTAAAAGGATTTTCTATTCGGTCAGTAAAGTATCCTTATATTTTTGTATGTATGTTTGTCATCCAATTCACCTCTTGGGTTAAGTCTTGGATGAACTGGTGTATATAACAAATTAAAAAAAAATAAAAACGCTTTTCAATTATTCAGTTGAAATTTAAGAAACAATTTTGAAGATACTGCACTATGTAATAAACTTAACTTGCTTCAAAACACTTTTTCAGTTGTGCCGAAAAAGTCCGGATTATTTTACAATAACTGATTGACACTTTTTTAGTTTATTTTCTGCCTAAAACAATATGTGAATCACTATCTATATTTTTATTACTATTTTCCTTTAAAAACAAATGCATGTACTAGGCGTTGTATTTTAAATACCTAAATCAGATTAGGACCTACTTGTAGTACTAAAAAAACAAAATATCAAGTGTCATGTACCTAGTTCTAATTTTACAAAACTTATTATTTTGTTTATGAGTAGTGAGAAAAGTGAATTTATTTCTACCCAGATCGGCTCCATAATTCATAATAAGATGAAAAATGACAAAAAAAAACATTTTAAAATACAATTTTCGAAATAGGAGAGTGATTCTATAACACTTATAGGGTAAATATAACATATTTCATTGTTCAGAAACAATCTACGAAAAGGTGTAAAAATTATGCTACTTTATGCTTTACCTTACTTTCAATAAAAGTTTATGTTACAAAACTGACAAGAAAAATAAAATAGAGTACGTACTTTTTTGCCAGGAGGAGACTAATGGATTGGGAAAAAAAGGAAGTAATAAATTAAATAAAAAAACAATTCCAAAATTTTAAAACTGTAAAATAATATTGCCTCATTACTTAGACATTATTTTTGAATACGCTAAGGAAAAAGTTCATTTTTTAATTGGATGGAATCAAAGAAATTGTACTGCTTTAATAAACTGTCAAACAAATCTTGGTAAAATGATTTAAAATAATATTGGAGCATATTTACTGAACAAATCAAAGAAGTTTAATTTAGAAATATCTGCAAAGCTTATTTCAATTTGAATGACCGTATCTAACATTTCGTAAAATATTTATGGAACGTGATAATTTTTTAAGGCCACTATACCTTCATTTTGACCATACATTCGCGCTGCCGATTGAAAATAAAATATACGGCCAACAAAATAATTTTCTCGCTGTACTACCCGCAAGCAAGTTACATTTTAAATACCATATATTTACAAAACACAAAACTACCATTCGGATGACCTGGATTAATTAACTATTTCTTAAATCGGGATGAGGAACGCCTAATTATTTTACAAACTACTTGTTATCATAAGAAAGCTGACTAAACTGAAAATTTACAACGTCCTTGCAGTTTCTTACATTAACATTTGTTACGTTACATTATATAACATAATTTTTTACTAATTTACTATTTAACAAATATCAGTAGTAAATAAAATATTTGCACTTACCAAAAACAGCACAATATTACATTTATTTAAACAGTCAATTTTGTTTGTCGATTTACGAAAAAACTAACCTAGAAAAATAAAATAACACATACAATACTGAACGTTTAAATCTGTGAATCACAGGTTTGAATACTTCAGTTTAAATTTCTGACTTCTGATTGGCATACACGCAGAAGGCGTGTCTGCCTCTGTAGCTGGTAATTATTCTACATTCCCTGCAAAAGAAAACATCGAATAAGTCGATAAAATAACACAACAGCTCAAGACTACCAGAGAGGCATACCTCTCGGTTAGCTTCGCCGGCGCTCGAGATTTCAGATACAAAGGCAACATTGCAACGATGCTTGTCTTTTACATTTCGTTTGTAGAATACTCAGAGCGCGTAATTTAAATCAACAGCTCCGCAGTTAATTTATGACTACGGATTTTCTTTGCATGTATTTTATTAATATTAAATAATTTTATTATTTTTGTAAAATCAAATCAGGCTAATATATAGCGTATAAGATAACATAGAATACATAGAAAAATATTTCCCCCTCTTTCTTATTTCTTTATACCCGGACAAGCTGCCACTGCTCAGAAACTATTTAAAACTAATATAACTTTTGTCATACAACTTGTAACACTGTCAGATTAGACAGAATGGTAGAAAATAAATATTCCAACATATCCTATTTCAGATTTGACGGAAATTAGAATTTAAGGAGGTGAAACACCCTGAGAACCATTTAAAAATTTATAACTTTTGTCGTACAATTTCCCATTGGAAAAGATGATAGAAAATAAATATTCCAAGATGAGTCTTTTCAGATTTGACTAAAATATGAATTTAAGGGGATGAAACACCACAAGAACTATTTAAAACTGACATAACTTTTGTCATACTACTTGTAACACATTCAGATTAGACAAGATGGTAGAAAATAAATATTCCGACATACCCTATTTCAGATTTGAAGACAATTATAATTTAAAGGGTGAAACACACCAAAAACTATTTAAAACTAATGTAACTTTTATCATACAACTTTATATTTGACAAGATGAGGAAATAGATATTCCAAGATAGGTTGTTTCAGATTTGAAGAAAATGTGAATTTAAGGGGGGTAAAACACCATGAAAACTATTTATAAACTATATAACTTTTCTCGTACAATTTGTAACACCTTCATATTTGAAAAGATAATAGTGAATAAATATTCCAATTGGCCCTATTTCAGGTTTGCTTAAAATAAAAATTTAAGGGGTAAAACACCCAAATACTATTTAAAACTTTATAACTTTTATCATACAACTTGTAACATCCTTAGACTTGATAAGATTGTAGAACATATCTATTCGAATATACCCTATTTCAGATTTGACAAAAATTAGAATTTAACGGGGTGAAACACCCCAGAAACTATTTAAAATTAATATAACTTTTGTTGTACAATCTGTAACACTTTCCCATTTTTGATGAAAATAAAAAATAAATATTCCAAGATAATTCTTTTCAGATTTGACTAAAATATGAATTTAAGGGAGAGAAACAGTTGGGAAACTATTTAAAACTAATATAACTTTTGTCCTACAAAGACAGGATGGTAGAAAATAAATATTCCAACATGTCCTATTTCAGATTTGATTGAAATTAGAATTTAAGGGAGTGAAACACCCCAGAACTATTTAAAACTAATATAACTTTTGTCCTACAACTTGTAACACCTTCAGATTAGATAAGATGATAAAAAAATATGTACATTCCAAAATGTCCTATTTCAGATTTGACGGAAATTACAATTTAACCATTTGAAAATTTATAACTTTTGTCATACAATCTTTAACACCTTCTTATTTGACAAGATGATAGAAAATAAAAATTCCAAGATACGTCTTTTCAGATTTGACTAAAATATGAATTTAAGGGGGAGAAACACGTCGGAAAAACTAATATAACTTTTGTCATACAATTTGTAACACTTACAGGTTAGACAGGATGGTAGAAAATAAATAGTCCAACATATTCTATTTTAGATTTGATTGAAATTAAAATTTAATGGGGTGTAACAACCTGCAAACCAGTTAAAAATTTATAACTTTTGTCGTACAATCTGTAATACTTTCTCATTTGACAAAATGACAAAACGCTACTTCAGATTTGATTAAAATACGAATTTAAGGGGAAACAATACCACTAAAACTATTTAAAATTAATATAAATTTTGTCATACTTACTACTTGTAACACCTTCAGATTAAACGGGATGTTAGAATATAAATATTCGGACATACCCTATTTCAGATTTGAAGAAAATTAGAATTTAAGGGAGTGAAACACCCAAAAACTATTTAAAACTAATGTAACTTTTGTCATACAATCTCACATTTGACAAGATGGTAGGAAATCTAAGATATGTTGTTTCAGATTTGAATAAAATATGAACTTAAGGGGTAAACACCCCGAAAACTATTTAAATATTTGTAATTTTTATCATACAATTTGTAACGCATTCTTATTTGACAAGATGATGTGAATTAAATATTCCAAGATAACGTATTTTAAATTTGACTTAAGTGCGATTTTAAGAGGCGGGTGTACCACCACGAAACAGTTAAAAGCAACATAACTTTTGCCATAACTGCCATTTTTTCCGCTTCCAGACGCTGGAGAGTCCTCCTGCTGGAGTATGTAAATTATCTCTCCGCATTCCGCAGCGTTAGTGAATGTAGTTTTGACCATACAGCCACTGATTTTTGGTAGACTGCGATCATTTCCAATCTCCAGAGCAACGTAGGCTTTATCCCTCCTAGTATACCGATATATTAGGACGACAGTCATAACCGTATAGTACTTGGACATCGTACTGGAGATCACAATATCAATACGAAGTTTATCTCGGCAGGTGTCAAGATCCCGATAACATAGACCTTGTTCTGATGGTCGAGGAAGTCTATGTCTGGCTTAGTGGCTTGAATTAGCCTGGCCATCGAGAAAGAGTAGTTCCAGTAAATTCGGTAGGTACTTCTCATTTTCGAGAACAAATTTAATATCTTAGGGTGCATAGGGCAGTACTGGTGTCTGGTTTACGGTCTACCCTGTATGAGTACCTTATATGGTAATATAGCACTTGTAGTGTCGCGTTAAATCAATGGATGCAAGTTTGTGACAAAAGTTATATTAGTTTTAAATAGTTTTTGTGGTGTTTCATCCCCTTCAATTTATGTTTTAGTTGAACCTGAACTATCGTATCTTGGAATATATATATATATATATATATATATATATATATATATATATATATATATATATATATATATATATATATATATATATATATATATATATATATATATATATATATATATATATATATATATATATATATATATATATATATATATATATATATATATATATATATATATAAAGTTTGATTTGATCTATTAAAACTGTTGTAAAAATTGAAAATTTTGTGATTTATTTATTAAAATTTTTGAAAATTGGCGCCTTTATTTATTTTAAATTTGTATTTGCTTTTATGTATGCCCTTTTATACCCAACTAACTCAGATTTTATTTTAAAAGTTTTACTTACTGTTTTAAATTTTTCTCTTACTCTTTCTCAGGATGCAGGTTCAATGGTTCTATCAATAATAGCATAATTTCAAATTTTACACACAAAATCACTACACATTCATACAAAGAAACTAAACATTTTCAGAAAATAATAAGGAGTTGTTTCATTTATTTTTTCTAAAATTTTAACAAACAAAACTACTAAAATATCTTAAATTAACCACCCAAATTTAGAATCTCGAGATTATTTACCTTATTTAATTTTTATCGCTGCAGTTGGCTAAACTGTGTCGTTTAGTGTCTAGCTTCTCACCAAATCTACATCAGCTGTTTCCACGTTTTGCAACACCCCCGTCCAATTGTTGACATAACACAATAAGCTGGGGGTTGTACTTATTGACCGGTAGCTCAGTGAGCAGGTCGTGAATAAGGGCTTAGATTGATTTGAGTTATCACCGAAATCTAGGCTGGGCGCCAGGACTTTTGCAAGTACCAAATTATTAAAATTTTATTTTAAAAGGTAAAGATAACGTTAAAACTTGAATTCGGTTGGTAAGGAAGTGGAATAAAAAGATATTATTTTATAAAAAAATATAATACTCTAGATACACAATATTTACAAGTCAAAAAAAAAAAAGATATTGAAAGAGAAAAACAAAATGAAAAATGAAATGCCTGATTCTCACAAATTTCTTCTGACCAAATATAATGTTTACTGGGGACGAAGATCTTACGTAACTTCCAATGGGTTAGTCCAACGCAGAATCCACCAACGGCTAGGCTCTTAATGGGTTCGGTGTCAATTGACTCACCACTGTCAATACTGCAGTTACCCTTGAGAAAAATGCCAGTTGTATAAAATATAATTTTCCTGCTCCACCCAGTATATAATGATCAGTTCGATCCACCAGTTATCCTCTTCGCTTGGTCTAGGTATTAACATAAAAAGGGGAGAGTTTTATGAGATCAGTATTATAGGCAAAACAAAGTTAAAAGCTGTGACGTTTGAATTGTCCAGCTCCGTAGACAAAATGAGTTAACACAAATTTACAGAGTAAATTGCAAACTAAACAAACTAGGATTGGTATCCTACAATATTTTAGGAAGTTGAAGACTTCAACTAACTTAAGTATTAATAAAAGTTACGTTAAATAGAAAAAATACTAGTCCAGCAAATAAACTAGGTGTAGCTACGATAATAAACAAAGTGAAATAGGTATTCCCTACATGTTAAGACATTTTTTCACTAAAAGAAGTTAATCTTCAAGAAAATAGAATTTAGAATGTCTGTATACAGACAGACAACTAGAGAGATAACGTAAATAAATATTTGCTAAATATAAAACAATGAGTTTACTATATGTTTACTTAGATAATTAAAAGTTAAACAAGTGCCAGATAACTAGGCAGGTATCTTTGCCAGAGAACTAGGCAAAGTTCCACTAGAGCAGCGTTCATGATTAAAGACTAAGTAAACGTTCAAGGAAGCAGTCGATATTTTAAATTTAGAAAAACCTTACGTTTCTTAGATCTGGTTGATAAATATATGCACTGGTATAAAATAATCCACCACAAAATAAATGCACCAAATTAGATAATTTTCACAATTTTCACAGGTTATAAACAAATAGGTTTGCTCCAACCAGGTGTACTAATCTCCAAATGTCACCAGTGACCACTGTTTAGAGAGCGCTACCAACGTAGCTAAGTGACCTAAAACATCAAGATACAAAGACAGAAAACAACTAACTACGATACAAAATGGCGACATCCGTTGCCTAGTAAATCTAAAATTTACAATAACCGAAAGTTAGTTTAAATTAACACACGAAATTATTACAATATCAAAGGGATATTAGATAAATTGCCAGCAAGGCACGATAAATTGATACTAATCAATATCAATGATGGCTGTTCCAAAGAACCAAGGTGAACTGATCACCGAAAAGCAAATTCGCCCAAGGCGTAAATTAAGATAATTACGGTACAATATTATTATGAAAATTACCTCAAAGGTACTTTAAATCAATATAGCAACTTTTTAAATAATGATGAGCATAAAATCACAAGATAATACCAGATAACATATAAATCTTACCAGACCGCAGAACTAGAGATGGTTTCCATCAGAACGCGGCACCAGAGACAACCACTGTCTCTGGCTGCCCTAGTAAGAAGAAAGTAGCATCGTAGTATTCTGCTACCTAAACTCGATTATAGTTTGGAAAGAGACAGACATTTGAGAGTAGAGTATGAGCAATAAAGATAGATAGATATTTAGTGCAAAAATCTGCAAAACCAACAACTGTTCCAGTAGAAATCAGTGGCACCATCTAGACTAGACTGGCTGAAACTTAATTCATCATGGAACACTACAAACTGGAATGAAATAGCTTGCAATTTCGTTACAGTTTTTAAGTTTCAAATAATATGACCGCTCAAACTTCCTACTGAAATTGTGTATTGTATTTACTTTCTTCCTGGAGATTTCCAGGTGCTTTTTCTCTGTTTTGTGCTGTGATTAGTGTTCCACAACCTCCAACACTTTATCCCCAGCTGGATTAACTATACCAGGTAAGTACTTGCAAATTTTCACTGTTTCGCTGTTTATTTATTTTTATGTCATGAATTCTTATTTTATACTCTTTATTTACAGATCTTTACTTTTTACCATTAATTTTACTTTATACATTCCTTTTTATTTTCATTAATTTGATTAGAAAATTTTTTTAAAATCTGATTTTTTTTCTTCAATAACAACCCATCAATTCAATTTTTTCTCTCCGCTTCCTCTAATTTTATATATAGAAAAATCACCAAATTGCAAAAACAAAATAACTACTTGTGACGCAAATTATTTTTCGTGTCAAATATTTTATATTTTGAAAATAAAAACTTTTATACTACATTTTGGTGCCTTTTTTAATACAATTTTCTTTTTCCTGATGCTTTATATTAGCATGTGTTACGTTCAGTAAGTTTTTATCTTTCACGTCTCATTTTATAAAATTTTCTTAACGAGTGCCATATAACTGTAAACAAACTCCTTTTTATATAACTAGAACTTATTAACTACTCATAACAAATCTTTTCATATCTAAATTAACATATAACTTTGCTCAAAGACTAATATTTTTGTTTCTACATTTTTTGTAGGCTGTCGAAATTGGTTTTGCCCCTTTTACCACACTTTAACACGGTGTCTTGAACTACCCCCACTCACACACGAAGCACTGAGTGTCTTCTTTGTCCTGATGGTATGTCTTTCCACATCGATGGATTTTCTGCTTAGTTTTGGATGAAAATATGGTTCAACTACGCTGTCACACATACAAAAATCAAGAAATGTTTATGTTTCAACCCCAATATTGGACAAATTATTATGGCATTCATCTAAACACATTACTGCACCCCTGTTTTATTTCAGTTTATATTCACTTTTACCACCCATGCACTTTTTATGTTTCGTTACGAAAGTTTTTATATAATTTACAATATTTTCCCCTGTTTATTGAATGCTGCTTTCTTAACTTTTATCTAAAGTTCAATTACATTGATTTTGTGCTAGATTTTTCATAAATTTCCCCTTTTACAAGTTTATACTATAACAATTGTCTCTTTTTATAGGTGAAATCTTTCCCCTGAAACTATGCAACTTTTGATACTACTGAAGTTGATCGAAGTGAAATTTTTATGTGGGACTACATTGGTGACACCTTTTCGATGACAGGAAATACACAATAGTTCTCTCGTCAGCTCTGCCAGTGAAGATCCAGGACTTCGACTTAAAACACCTTTTTCTTGCTTTTTTTTATTTGTTTTTCATTAAGTTTTATGGCCAATTTGGCTTTGCAAATACCTTATAACTAACTACATCTTTGAAATGAAACAATAAATACTTAATTCTACTATACATATGTTAAAACTAAATTAAAATTATTTTCTGGAAATGTTCATTTATAAATGTATGCATGATACTGTATTCATTAAACCTTTTATTTTTACTGCACGTTTGCACTCTGTTTTTGTACCGCTATTTATCTGCATTTTATTTGTATTTTATTTTATTCTAATGAAAACAATTAAAACCTTTTAAAATAATTTATAATGTTGCTAAATGTGATAATATATATATATATATATATATATATATATATATATATATATATATATATATATATATATATATATATATATATATATATATATATTTTCATTTTGTCAAATGGGAAGGTGTTACAAATTGTACGACAAAAGTTTAAAACTTTTAAAAGATTATCGGGGTGTTACCCCCTTAAATTCTAATTTTCGTGAAATATGAAGTGGAGTATGTTGGAACATTTATTTTCACCATCCTTTCTAATTTAAAGGTGTTACAAGTTGTGTGACAAAAGTTATATTACTTTTAAATAACTTCTGGGGTGTTTCACTCGCTTAATTTCTGTTAAATCTGAAATAGAATATGGTAGAATGTTTACTTTTTATCAACTGGTCTAATCTGAAGGTGTTACAAATTGTATAACAAAAGTGATATTAGTTTTAAATAGTTTCTGGGGTGTTTTACCCCTTAAATTCTAATTTCCGTCAAATCAGAAATTGGGCATGTTGGTATATTTATTTTTATCAACTTGTCTAATTTGAAGGTGTTACAAGTTGTACGACTAAAGTGGTATTAGTTTTAAATAGTTTCTGAGGTTTCACGCCCTTAAATTCATATTTAGACAAATCTGAAAAGACGTATCTTGGAATATTTATTTTCTATCATATTGTCAAATGGGAAAGTGTTACGGCTTGTACAACAAGAGTTATATATTTTCAAATGGTTTTCAAGGTGTTTCGCCACGTTAAATTCTGATTTTCGTCAAATCTGAAATAGAATATGTTGAAATATTTCTTTTCTACCATGCTGACTAATTTGAAGGTGTTACAAGTTGTATAGCAAAAGTAATATTAGTTTTAAATAGTTTCTGGGGCGTTTCTTCCCCTTAAATTCATATTTTAGTCAAATCTGAAAAACGTATCTTGGAATATATATTTTTTACCATCTTGTTAAATGTGAAGGTGTTACAGATTGTACGACAAAAGTTATAAATTTTTAAATATTTCGGGGTGTTCCATCCTGTTAAATTCTAATTTTTGTCAAATATGAAATAGGGCTTATTGGAATATATGTTCTACAATCTTGGAATCTTTTAAATAGTATTTGGGTTGTTTTATCCCCTTAAATTCATATTTTAACTAAGTCTGAAATAGGATGTATTGGAATATTTATTTACTTCTATCTATCTATCTTGTCAAATAAGAAGGTGCTACAAATTGTACGGGGAAAGTTATATAGTTTTCGCCCTTAAATTCATATTTTCGTCAAATCTAAAATAGGGTATCTTGAAATATTTATTTTGTACCGTCTTGTCAAATGTGAACATATTACAAAAAATATTGGGATATTCACTTCAAGAGCATTACTCAACTGGCCCACTGTAAAAATTCGTTCCTCGTTTCTGATTCTGACTCTGTCTTCAGCCACATTAAGTACTTTTGATTAAGTATTATAAAATACATTTTTTAAGATCCGTTTTTCTATGATGTTACTGTAGTATTTTTCTCAGCAGAAATGATTAGAGAGTTTCACTGAGTTCTAATTGTTTATGCTTAATTAAGAAATGATATAATAACTTTTGTGAAATGATAATCCACTTTCAATTACCCACGTAATTTATTTTTTTAATCCTAAAAAATTTCAAATTGTGACCGAGACATGAGTTAACAAACACTAAAGTTTTTTTAGTAAAATCTGAAAGGCCAGTGATGGTATTTATCATATTTCAAACTTGCTAATTATACTTTGAAATTTGCTTTTCAACGATTATTGTAGTGTTTGTTTTTCTACTGGATATTACAACCCTGTTTGTTTATTTAACCCTGTTTCTTTACTTTATGGCCATTTCATTTCCAAAATGCAGTTATTTTAGATTTATTTCACTAAAAAGAGAATTAAAAAAATTATTGACACGTCGACATAAATAATTATATTTTATTTTCTATCTAATAATACTGACTATTGATAGTCGAACCCACAATATAACCAGTAGAATATTTCAGCTACATCATTCCTAAATCCACTGAGCGCTCTGGGACCTCGAATGCAGGTGGTTGCTTCACAGGCGTAGTATTTTACAAGGATACCATGGGTGTACGAAGCAAATTTAGCGTTAATTAATGAAATAAATAATTATTGGTTAGGAAAGAGACCACGGGTTTTTAATGTTTGTGCAGCCAGGTGTTTCAAATAAGAGCGCAAGATTTGAATTACGCGCCAGTTTGGCTGTCATGATGTCACAAGATTATGTCATACCAGGTCGATAGAAGACAGATGGAAGTTAGTAAACATGGAGCATTACACGATAGAACAACGCGTCCTGATTGTTAAACATTATTATCAAAATGGTGAAAGTTTGATTGCCACGATTCGTAAAGTGTGTCCAATTTTCGGTCGAAATAATGTTCCTCACTCATCACTGTGAATAGAATAATCGAAAAATTTAAAAGTACTGGTTCGGTTAGTGATGTGAAACACACAACACGAGCTCGTAGAGGTTGTTCTGAACAAAACATCACGGCAGTTTGCGTGAGTGTAACTCAGAGTACAGGGACGTCAATTCGTCATCGTGCACAAAAATTGGACGTTACAACAGCCACTCTTCAGCATATTCTCTCTAAATATTTGCATCTCCATGCCTACAAAGTCCAATTGAGTCAAGAACTTCTGTCAACAGACCATGCACAAAATCATTTCAGTGATGAGGCCCATTTTCACCTCGATGGCTTCGTTAATAGGCAAAACTGGTGCATTTGGGGCTCAGAAAACTCACGAATGAATCATGAGAAAGCAATGATCCAAAATGTGTCACTGTTTGGTGCGCATTGTGATCTAGAGGAATCGTTGGACCGTTTTTCTTCGAAGACGAGGCAAGTAATGTAGTAACGGTAAATGGCGAACGTTATCGTGTTATGATAACCCAGTTTTTTGTGGCTCAATTGGAAGATATTGCTCTCGACGACATGTAGTTTCAGCAGGACGGTGCTACTTGCCATACCTCCCGTGAAACATTGACGGTCTTGCACGAGTATTTTCCTGGTCGTGTCATCTCTCGGTTTGGTGACCAGAATTGGTCGCCACGCTCTTACGAGTTAACACCTTTGGACTTTTGATTGTGGGGTTATTTGAAGTCACCGGTTTATGCAACAAGCCCGCGACCACCGAAGCATTGAAGGCCGAAATTAGACGATACATCAACAAAATACGCCATATATACGCAACACCGTTATTCAAAATTTCGCCAAAAGGGTACGCAAGTGCCAGCAAAGCCATGGCGGCCATTTACCAGATGTGTTATTCCGTACATAACTCCCAAATATCTACATTATAACTCAATAAATATTTCAATACTTTGATACAGAAAACCATGTTTTACTGAACCTTGAAATATTGCGTTCTTATTGAAACACCCTTTATTTAATTTTTTAACATTTTATATGGTTAAAATAAAAAATCTGTAGATTCTATATAAATGAAATAAAATACAAACAGGCATAATATTTTATTATTAATAATTGTATAATGAATGGTAAATATTTCTTAGATTACAAAATTAAATATAAAAAAAACAAATGAATTATTGATATTTCCGAATTATTAATTTTGTATTTTGTTTGCCAATTTTAAAATTTCTATTAATAAATTTAAGACTGTCAAATATGTTCGTATTTTTTTAATAATTTAGAAAAACTGCCAATACACAATGCTTCGACTCACATAATGTGATGCGGAAATAAAATATTATACTTTCAATTTACATTCTTAAAATTACTTCATTAATGGTTCTTGCTTTTGTAAAACAATAACTCCTATACACTAGCCTAATTTAACCGTTTCTTCATGAGGAAATATGAATAAAACTTTTCGAAACTACTGTAATAAATGTTAATTTTACATTTATTTATTATTTCGCTAATATATACTCTAGGGGTATTTTTACAAAATTATACAAGACATAAAGAACACATTTGCTTGTTTTTTTTTCTAAATCAATTAAAAAAACGTATACTTATAAAAATGTTCCTAGACTTTTCTTGTGAGGACATAAAATAAATCATTGTTTGTGTAGTTTATCATTCTATACGTATTATAGGATGTGTATAGGGTGTTCTAAGATAAATGGTATCCTAAATAGGTATTTTACTATCGAAGAAGGAACCATCGTAATGAATGAGAATAGCCCTTATTAAAAATGCAAACCACTTAACGGCTGGTCAACATAAATTTAAGGATTCCAAACAATTTATATACAGGGTGTCCCATAGTTAAGTGCCTCTACTTAAGAGGGCAATAGAACTATAAAAAATAAGTTGAGTTTTATATATAAACATTTGCCTTAAATCAGTTTATAAATAAAAGTGCGGAATTATTTTTGTAGAGGTATGTAGTTACCTATCGATTATTGTATACCCATTCTGCATTGCAATATTTAAGTACAAATAATTTTAAAATGATAGCTTATATCGACATTTAGTAAGAGAACCTCTTTTATTCAGTTTTTAACAATAGCGTTTCTTTCCGCTATAAATGGGTAAAAATAAGACAAAGAGTTATGGCGAAAATCACTCCCACCCCCCTTTGTAATTACTCCAACAAATCATGATATGTAGATAAAAATTTAACAAAATATGTAACATTATAAAATTAATCATGGTCCAAATTTAATTTTTACAAGACGTTTCAAATTTATTGGCAAATAACTATGTTGTACTTACCCCCTTTAAGCGTTTGTAGCTCCCTTATGAACTGACTTAAGGCAACTATTTATATACAAAACTCAACTTATTTTTTATAGTCCTGAAAAGAAAGAAGGTATTTAATTATGGGACACCCTGTATATACTTTAACTTTATTTAATTCTTTCACCCTGTAAATGGCCCGCAAATAATAGAACCCCAAGATACGTAGAGTTAAAAATAATCGCTTTTATATTGCTTTACATAAATCTACTAACAAACCGTCACCGCATGGTTGAAATTATCAGTGTTGAAAATATGGATTTACAAAATGGAAGCACCAATAATCATTTAAAAACTGACTAAACTTTTCATAAATTGACTAATTTGTGATTTGTCTACAACATACACACATTTTAAAATTTATTCTGTAATATCTTTAAAACATTTTCAATATAGATGCAGAAGAGTATTCGTCTAATTGTAAACACAAAACTAAAGATTTTATTTTTTATTCTATTTCGTATTTTATTTATACTTTCAATTTATATTCCTAAAATTACTTCATTAATGGTTCCTGTTTTTGCAAAACAATACCTAACTCCTGTACTATATATGTATTATGCTTGCAATAATATAACAGTTTTTCACTTAGCTTTTGGCATCACGAGGAAATGACTAAAACTTTTCATTATTACAATAACTTTTATTTGTGCAGTCTTTAGATGAGCAAACCACTCCCTCTCTTTTCTTATCGTTCCCCATTTTAAAATAAAATAAAATGCATTCAATTGACACAGTAAACCAATTACGCATAAAGCACTTACTTACACCACGAGCTATTTTTTATTTCGATGAAATATACACGCCGCTCTGACGGCCACTACTACACTGATGCTATAGTGATGCTTATCAGAATAACGGGTCAGTATAACCGCTCTTGAAGGTTCCCGACGGCGAGGCCTAGCAATAAGGAGAAATAACCTACTGGTTATACTGCGGTCTAACCTACAGATACTATTACACATTTGACAAAGATAATTGTTTATAATTTTAGTAAACACAAAAAAAATCATATTTCTTATTGCAATTGCATACTTGCATGTTTTTTTATTTTATCATCAGGAATCTATTCTAGAGCTTTTTTTGGTGTATTTTTAATTCACCCTGTATATGCTTGAAATGTTGACTAATTGATTAGAATCCTGATAAACTTGAAGGTAATTTATTCGTTCGTTTTATTTCTGAATATTATTTCGTAAAAATTTATTATTTAAATTTGACTTATTTGAATTCTTTTTCTTTTAGATGTGGATTGAGGGTATCTTTTCCATTCGAACATATGCACCTTATTAATTTAACAATTTTTAACAGCTTTTTTTGCTATAAAAAAAGAAACCGATTGAATCAATTAATTTTGTTATTCATTGTGGAATACGCTGGCCACAAGATCGTAAAGGAGAATTTCTGTAAGACTAATCTACGGTTATCCGATAGGGATATCAGGAATTTGTTCTCAAATTTAAGTTCCCTTGTTTTGGACGCAGTGTGCGTTAGTGTTAGTTTAGAAGGGAATCTTTACTGTAAACAGGATATAATTGCGATCTTTGGTAAGGCATCACTTGGACATCTTGTTTTTCATGAGATGGTAACTTCTAATTGATATAGATATGCTTCACTTCTTTAGATAGGCCATACGTGGTGGTGTTAGTTAATGCAGTAACAAAAAAGCTGTAGGAAATAAACAGTTTATCCCCAATTACAATCCATCAGAACCTAAATCATATATATTATATTTAGACACGACCAACCTCTACGGTTGTTTAATGAGGTAGCATTTGCTCACAGGTGATTTTAGATGATTAAAAAATTATGAAATTAAAAATTTTGATTGTACTATTGTTGTCGATGATTCTCCAAAAGGTTATGTACTTGAAGTCGATCTAGAATACCTTGCATAATTACATGATAAACATAACGAAATAACGTTCCGCCCTTAAAACATAGCTCTAAAAATTGAAAATTAATTCTTAATTTGACAGATATACACAAATATGTTCTTCATTATAGAAAAATGAAACAGTGCTTGAAACAAGGGTTAATATTAAAAAAATACATAGATTCCTCGAATGTTTACAATCTGTTTGGTTGAAACCTTATACCGATTTGAATATGGAATTTAGAAATTTTTCTAAAAATGCATTTCAGCGAGATCTATAAATTTTTAATAAATTCCATATTTGGCAAGATGATGGAAAATGTCGATGTGAGGCATTTATTATAAAGATACATATTGGCGGTTTTATTGGCGAAATTGTTAATCGAGTTTTTAGTTAATGTTTACCCCATAGATGGCTCCACAGTCTGCATTTGACAAAAATACTTTGACCTTGGTATTTGTTAGTCATCTAGTTGCATAAATAAATACATAAATATTCAACTTGATTATTTCATTACTAAATTCTCGCGTGTTAAAAGGCGGGAATTATTTTTACATTCAAAATAGTGTATATTGTATTCTAGGCGTTGACTGGAAAGCCAACCAGCCACTTCTCACTCAACGCTCTAGGTTAGTTAGGTATTTGTAATTATTACAAGTTATATTTATAATATGTTAAAAATTTATTTGTATTTAAATTTTTAAGGCACATAAACAATGAGATGCTTATATAAATGTAATTTTATTTAATTTCACAGAATATCTCGCTTTATTAATACTTGCATTGAAGTATAAAACTGTCTTCGTATGAATTGTGTGTATGACCTATTATACATTCGAAAGATCCATGATGATAATAATAATAAACACCACAACTAAGTCGGCCTGAAAACTCCGAAGTGCCGTGTGTTGGACATGGCTGCACATTTTTGAGACTAGGGACACACACTCAATATCCAAGTATACTAGGATTAATTTCATCTTCTGAAAAAATCCCAGTGCCTCGGCTGGGAATCGAACCCGGGACTCCTGGGTGAGAGTCAAATTTGAAACAATTTATTAGTTTTTTAAAAATACAGTATTCCACCACTCATATTATGTTTACGTCTTGTCTCGTCTCTAAAGTTTGGCAACTATACTCAAATGTCATTACACATTAAATTTAAACCCAGCGGACGTCCATGTAAGCTAAACCCTATTTTAAATGACAAAATATTAAATAGCGAAATAAAATAAAACAAATTCACATATAAAATATTTTATTTTAACAATAACCATACATGATTGAAATAAATTACTTATGTAGAAATAAATTAGGCTATTCAACTCAAAATGGTAATAAATCATACAATTAATAAACGAAAATATAAAATACGCAAACATAAATTTACTGTCGAATTCTAAAAGAATAACATGTTTCCAAATCTCTGTAGCAACAGTGTAAAATAGCGTTTTGTTTAGTTAAAAAAAAACAATCTATATAGTACACAGAAACAATTGTATAAATGGATAAATAGTAATAGCATATGATACTGATTGTTTCCAGTCCATAAGAGAGAAATTTGCAAATCTTACGTGTGTTTGAGAATTCTTAACTTCGGATTTATTTTTTGAGGATTCTTATTTTTGATGCTGAACCATTTACATTTTTTAAATAACTTACAATGGATAAGTTTTTCAATAATATACTCTCTATGTCCACTACAAATTTCATCTGATAACCATAAATTATCTACCTTTAGTATTTTACGTTTAATTTTTTCCCCATACTTCGCCAATTTATTTTTATGAAAAAGAATATCAACATGTCTTTCTAGACACAGTACACTAACATGAACAATTTTTCTGAAATTACTTGAGGGAGCAATTAATCCTCCTGATGAAATGTTACCGTAGAGTTTGTTGATAATTAATAATTGTTTTTTTATCAGCTAAAAACGCACTAACCTCGAACAACCAGTTTCAATGGCGGATACAGAGTTAAAAGTTAAATTAGGCGCAATATAAATGGCCAGTCGTACCATTCCTACACACTTAAATTGACTGTAGACCAGTATGCCCTCTGTTGGTTGCGGTAACGAACTAAGATTGGGCTGTGCCGCCATCTATTGGTTGCGGTAAATCGGTGATTAACAATTTCGCCAATAGAACCGCCAATATGTATCTTTATAATAAATGTGTGAGGTTAGTAATTTTTTGGAAAAATAGTGTAGGCAGCGTAGGTGCTGAAGGACTTATAGCAAAACCTAATTTTAAGTTCTGTACAGTGTCTACGGAGAATTTAGTAGAAGTACAAATGTCTTCACTGAAAGTTTGTTACGATAAGCCACTCTGTAGGTTTTACCAGTTTGGATATATCTAAAACTATAAAATATGACTTTTTTATAATTTAATAAAAAGACTAGAAAGCTACACTATGCTACACTGATACGGATTCTCTAATTTACACTGTAACAGTCAAATTTAACTAAAATTAAATGTTATAAGGTATTTTTCAAAATATTAGAAATTTTCTGTTTGATCATTAATATCGACAAGTAGGCAACCAGTTATAACAATAAGTTTTGGGAATTGCCTAATTTACTAATGATAAATTAGTGGCACTTCAATAATAATGTAGTACATTTAATATTGCCCTTAATTAAATAATTTAAGCATTAATCCCTTTCGCAAAATTAGAAACAATTTATACCTTTTTGATAACAATTCTGATTTTTAATAAGGTTAAGAGAACTCTGCGAGTCGTTTGAAAAACCTAAAATTCCTTTCAGCTTTTTGTAGCGTTTCTTTAAAATTACAATCGCGCCGTCGTACTTCTAACCAGCCAATGAATTGAAAATTGAGATTTTTTTCTCTCGTGACTTTTGAACAAGAAGGGACTTCCTTTTGAAAGAAGTACTTACTGTTTGGTGGGCCTTCACGCATAATTTAGTGAAAAACCTTTTAACCAAGGTTTTTTTTGGGTTTCTTATAAATTTTGAGTTATTATTACCACATTCATTATCATTGCTATTTAAATATATTATTATTGGTCTAAATTTCATTTTTTTTATTCTGCTAACGAGCCATAGGATTTTTATCTCAAATTGGGCTGGTTATATGATTAAGGACTTAAAGATGGTCATACTATAATTCCCTGGAGCTGTGTAACAGGATTAGCAGAAAATCAACTACGTTGGTATCATTCTCTCCCAAGGAATAGGAGACATTCCGGCATTTTGTTTTACCACCCATGTGACCCTCCCCAAAAAGAAAAAAATTAAAGATAAGTAATGCTTGTAGTAATTAATTATAAGAACACCCTAAGAAGAACAGGGAAATTTTTAGTAAGAAAAAACTATCTAAAACCTTTTAAAAAGTTTACCATTTTTAATTTTTTTTTTTGCTTAGTCAATTATTAAAAAGGAGGGTAACCCATCCACAAACTTTCACCAGATGTAAAACTAAGTCCGAGGACATGAGCACGCATATAGGCGAGGGAGGTCCACGGAGACAGCCCTTCACGCCGTCGTGCATAAGGTAGAAAGGGCCCTCCTGCATAAGGAGGTCACCCTAGCAATATTTTTTTATATAGAGGGTGCCTTTGATAAAGCAAGGACTACTACTATCTGCGATGCCCTTCGGACTAGAGGTACTGCTCCAGTACTGGTCAGATGGGTGAAATCTGCACTGGAAGAGAGACGAGTTAGTGCTGCTTTAGGAGACTGCCAATTGGACGTCGGGGTGAGGGGCGGCTGTCCACAAGGTAGCTGCCTATCATCCCATCTATGGTGTCTAATAATGGATGGTCTCTTGGAGCGCCTAACTTCGGAAGGATTTTATGCGCAGGCATATGCGGACGACGGGCTGGTCCTAGTGACCGGCTGCTTCTTAAATATCGTTTGCAATAGAACGCAGGTAGCTTGTAGAATAATAAAAAGATGGTGCGGCGAAACAGGTCTCTCAGTCAATCCATTTAAGACTGAGATGATCCTATTCACCAAGAGAAGGAAAATAGAGGATTTTGGGGCACCAACCATGTACGGTAAACCTCTTGCGCTTGTGCAGGAGGTTAGATACCTGGGAGTGACCCTAGATAGCAAACTGTCATGGGGGCCGCATATCGACAACGTCATCAAAAAGTTAACTGCGACCTTCTGGCAATTGCGCAGAGCGGTAGGTAGGAACTGGGGCCTCAACCCACGGATCCTACACTGGCTGTACACGGCGGTCATCAGGTCTAGGCTCCAATATGGATCCGTGGTCTGGTGGCCCAGCGTGGACAGAGTGATGACGTCCCGAAAGCTGGCAAAAGTCCAAAGACTAGCCTGCCTAGGGATCACTGGCGCAATGAGGACGACACCGACAGTTGCTCTGGAGGTTCTGCTAGGCCTGCCAATGCTTCCCTCGTGGATAAAGAGGGAGGCTATGGCGGCCTATCTGAAAATGCGGGATTCTGGGAGCTGGCAGTGTTCAGGCAGAGCTGAAGGTCACGCAGCAATTGCTGGATTGACGGAGAGGGAAATCCCTCTCTCTGTCCTGAAGGTAAGAGAAGCGAAAGATCAGCTAAGGTTGGAGAGGAATTACACTCTCACTCTTCCTAGTAGAGAGGAGTGGAGTGAAGGAAGAATTGACTTCCGCCCGGACTCTCTGGTGTGTTATACAGACGGATCTCGGCTGGCCACTAGATCGTCTTCCGGGGCGGGAATATATCTGGAAGACAAAGAAGTACAGGAGAGCTTTGCTCTAGGCTCGTACACCACGGTCTTCCAGGCAGAGGTTTACGCCATCCTAGCGGTGTGCTCCCCCAGGACGAGATCAGCTCTCGTCCAGGAGTGTGGGGATGCCCTAGAAGAGCTGGCCAGGCATAAACAAGTGAGACTGGTATGGGTCCCGGGACATATGGGAGTTCCAGGCAACGAGAAGGCCGATGAATTGGCTAGACTCGGAGCCGAGGAACCCTGTCACGGGCCTGAGCCTATGTTAGGTATTTCAAGAAGGCAGGTCACAACGGCCCTCAATGAGTGGGCTCACGAGACACTGAGGACGCATTGGAGGACCAACAGGGCCTGCAGGCAAACCCGAGATTTTGTGACGGGACCGAACAAATCGAGATCGGCCTGGCTGCTGGGACGGAGTCGTAAGACTCTGAATCTCTTAATCGGTGTTCTGACAGGCCACTGCAGACTTAAGAGTCATCTATCATTGATAGGTATTAAGGAAGACCCTACATGTCCAAGATGCAGGAGTGATGAAGAGACATCTTACCACTTTCTGGGACAATGTGAAGCGTTTGGGCGCCTGAGACACAGTATCTTCGGTTCTGAGGCGCTTCTAAGGGAGGAGATGAGCTCTCGCGCAATGAGTGACATCCTGACCTTCATCAGAAGGTCGGAAAGATTCGATGAGGGAGCAAAAGAAGCACATGGCTTAGGGGACAGCTGGGGGTTGGTAAAAAGGGCCCGTCTGTGGCCTACTTGCCAGGCGTCAGCCTCCCCCACCATTACCATTACCAAGTCCGAGGACAAGAATTAAATGTTAAAAGTAGGCCTAAATTTAGTTTAATAGTAATTTTAAGTAGAGTATTTTTACTTCCTTGTACCTTTCTTAATTGTTTATTGGCTAGGGCCACCCTTTTGATTGTCTTTGAAAGACAATTTTATTATGCTATTTAGCATAAAAATAATTATCTTATCTAAATAATTGCTAAGACACTGCCTACCGCCTAAAGTAAATGGGGTTTGTTTTACCATTTGAGATTTAGTATGGTTATTTTCCTATACTTTTCGTGGTATCAATAGATATTTAGTAGAGAATTTATTTAGATATTTAAGTCAGTTTCTTTTAAGCTATTTAACAGATTTGAACTGCATAAGCGAAATTTTGAAGATATGTTCAAATAAGTTTTTTTTAATATATTTAGTTTAAAGTTAAAAATTGTTTTTTTTTTTTCTACTTTAATTGGCCACCCCTGTGACCTGGCGCCCGCCTGAACCTTCCCCCCTTGCCACAGACGAGACAAAAGAAAGCTAGCCGTGGTAACACCTTGTGACGACACTTTCAGGGCAAAAAAAATGACCAACAATAAAATTTGATTAAAACTGTTTGGATAGGCTTGAGCTAAATTTCTTAAGAAAATTTTTTTTTGAATTTTATTTAATTCCAAAGAACCTCAACAAAGAAAATGGCGACCCAACTAAAGGGCCTCGTCGCAGAATAAGGTGCTCAACTAAAGATATTTATTTCAGTAAATAATTTTAAATACAAGTTGAAAATTTTACAAAATATGTGAAATATAAGGCAAAGGTTCAGAAAACTTTTCCTTTTTTTGTCTCGATTGTGTGTATCTTGTTTCTATAAATTTTTTGTGATAAAAATTCTTCAGATTTATACATGTTAACTACTTGTTTTTTCGTAGACAATTGAATTTTTATCTTTTAGTAATTTTTAAATAATTTTTTTATTGGTAAAGATGGAAATAAATTATTTGTTGGTCGATGAATTGGACTTTGAACTGAGAATCAGAGGAATGGTAATCCAGGCAAACGTGGACACAAAAATATCGACTGTACGAGGACTTCAATGTGAGAAAGATAGTAACTTATTACGTTATCCAGAAGTTCCTATAGTTCATTGGATGGAGAAAGAAATTTGTCAAAAAAAAATTGTTCACGCTGGAGGGTATGATTTATAACTTTAATTCAAATCGGAAACATCCCGATTTTAAAACAATAAAGTCGAGACTATTTCATTTAA
This sequence comes from Rhamnusium bicolor, assembly GCA_029963845.1. Lineage (NCBI taxonomy): Eukaryota > Metazoa > Arthropoda > Insecta > Coleoptera > Cerambycidae > Rhamnusium > Rhamnusium bicolor. The sequence continues at coordinate 56,387 of JANEYF010000969.1, forward strand.
AAAATCGTATTGATTACACAGGTCCACAAAAAAAAATTTTGTCTTGATGCCGGAAAACTAAACACTGATTTGAGATATTCTTGATGTGCCGGTTCGAAAAGTATATAGCGGTTTTTTCGTAGGAGCTCTAGTTTTTGAGATACAATATAACAAATTTTGGTATGATAAAATGCAAAATTAATGAAAAAACAGTGTAATCAGAGACCAAAATAGTAATTTCTTACCTTAAATTAGGGTTTAAATAGCCCTACTGAGTATTCCACATTACCATAAAGCACAAACCTCAACCACGAAATCCCCCCACACTAAATAATTCATGCTGGCCGATAGTCGCCGGTGTCTACGCACATATTCTACAGTTCAGTTTGGTATTTAGTTCGGTACTGATTTTGCGTGGGGAAATACATTGTATAAAAACTATGGCTTCCACAAATAGTCATAGCTGTGTGAATCATCCAGACTGAAGGCCGAAATTTTTGATGGTCCTCAGATAAGGCAGCTTATAAAAGATCCACATTTCACAGAATCAATGAACGAGGTTGAGTACAATGCCAGGTGTTCGTTTGTTCAAGTAGTTAAAATTTTTCTTGGAAAGCATAAGACAGAGGATTACGTTGAATTAGTAGAAGAGATGCTTCCCAACTTGATTAAGCTCGGCTGTAACATGAGTATTAAGGTTCACTACCTTCACAGCAGCATAGATTGTATTACTGAAAACCTAGATGATTTTAATGAAGAACAGGGAGGAATATTCAACCAGGATATAAAAACTATAGATGTAAGATATCAAGGAAGATGAGATATCCACATGATGGCTGACTACTGTCTTCAGCAAAACTTCTGGTAAACCTCATACAATGAAGTCTTATAAAATAAAGTTTTTAACTGATGATTGATCAATGTATGTGTCTATTTTATTAAATAAATACCTTACTACGTATTTTCTGACTTTTTTAGCAATCAGTTGTAGTAAATAGTAATAACCTGAAATGTACATAGGTTAAAAGATAAGATGATTTTATTATCTATTTATCGATCAAAAAATAGTGCAGATATACCGCATCTCAAAAACTAGATCTAATAGAGCAAATCTGTGGGTATTTTTGGATTCTGCATCCCAAAATTACCCAGAAACACTTAACAAATCACAGGCACTAAAATATGCGTCTGCCTGTGTTATTTTCCATGTAACAATCAAATAGAGGCTAATTTAAAGGCTGAGTTCGTTAGTAAAATAATGCTACTTTTTGATAAAATTCAGCAAAAATCTACTCGAGACATAATTTCGGAAGATTTTATAAGTTTAGAGCCTCCTAACGTTATTATTAATTTTAATTTTGATCGTTGCAATAGTAGTTTGATAGACAGGGAAAATCAAATTTCACATACAAACAATGATGAGTTGAGCAACCGTTTTCCTTATTTACAGTCTAATACAAACCAAGTGCAAGACCATTCTGGTAATTTAAATAATATCAGCCCCATTGGTAATCAGCTTACATTAGAAAACCAGGGAGCTATAAACAATAATGTTACGTACACAGTATCATGCCCGTCACCTCTCAAAATGATTTTCCGGTACCTAGCCAAACAATGCCAGATTTAAACCAGCCGCCTATTAGGTCAAATATAAATAAATTTCTTTACCTGCAAATTTCCGAAACCAAGAAAGGTTAGATCTAGATACTAACATTGTAAATAGACAGGTAATTATTCCAACTAATGATAATTTGTTTAATCAATTTTGGACGGTACGAAACCAACATCTCATTAATGAAACCCGTAATCAAACAAATAAGATAAATAATAATAATTACTTGGCTCCTAATAATACTGAAACTAGAGCTTTTCAACAAAATGGTATGCTAGGTAATAATGGCACTTTTAGCGTCGATCCAAATATAGCTAATGATACGGCGCTGCCGCATCCACCGAATTTTGCCAGTAATCACCCTCTTAATTTTAACGGTAATTATCCAAATTTAGGTAAAAGTACAAACACTCATTATCCACCAGGAGGAGGTTATAATTCAAATAATTTTCATGTTAGGAATGTTTATAATCTACCGAATAATTTTTTCGATAATAATCTAGCTTCAAAGATTTCCTATATAAATAGAAACCAATTAAAATTCTCTGGGAAAAATCAAAGCTTACACAGCTTTTTGGAAAAGATTGAAGAATTCCGTTTGGCTTACTGTGTCCATAAAAATCAGTTATTTAATTTTGCCCACGAAATGTTCGAAGGAGATGCTCTTCATTGGTTTAGAGCCAATAGGACTTTATTAACAACATGGGACGATTTGGTTTATGCGTTAAAAATTGTATTTTTACCGTGTGATTTCGAAATAGACCTATGGAACGAAATTCTGCTAAGAACTCAGGGCCACCAGGAACGCTCCCTTATTTATATAGTAATCATGGAAAACTTATTTAACCGGTTATTGAATCCACCAATTGAAACATTTAAGTTACAGATAATTTTGAGAAATCTACAATCTTTCTTTCAACAACAAATAGTTTTGCAAACCCCTAAAACGCTATGGGAATTAAAAAAATTTATGTAAAATGCTAGAAGATTCAAAAATAAGGGTTGAAAAATTTAAAGAGCCTCCAGTATGCAATCTAAATACTTTAGAACCCGAACTAGCATATCAAAAACCAACTCATTGTACTCGAAATAGGGTTTACGTTAATGAAATTTCTCAGAATTGTGAAAATTGTGACATCATGTATAACGAACAAATCATTGATGCAATTCGATCAATAAAGTGTTGGAATTGCGAAACAATAGGTCATGCTTACAACACATGCGACAAACCTAAAATATTATTCTGTTATGGTTGCGGAATGAAAAATGTCAAAAAACCTAAATGTCCAAATTGTAACTCAAAAAACATTATAACTACAGTGTCCAGATCGGCAGACGCTGTCTAAAAAGTAAGTCCGATTATCAACTTAAAGTTACAATGAACTATTTTCGGTTCAGTAAAAACAATAGATGGGCAGAATGGCTTAATACAGTTAAAATTTTTTATAAGAATGGTCATATGTCTCCTGTTTTCACATCTCTCAATGGTGACTCACGTCCATATATCGAAGTGACCATAAACAATATGAATATCCCCGCTTTATTAGATACCGGGGCGGCGCAATGTGTTTTGGGAAAATCTGTATTTAAACACATCTTAAACATGCACTTTAAAATCAATTATCAAGTCAATAACATACAAATGTCCACAGCTGATGGACAATCGCAAATAGTGATAGGCACTGTAGATTTACCAATTTCAATAAACAACGTCACCAAAGTTTTAAAATTTTTGATAGTACCTAGTATTCGACATAACATCATTTTAGGCATTGATTTTTGTAAAAGTTTTAATATGATTTTGAATCTAAAGAAAAATGTATGGGAGTCGGAGGATGTTATTAAATCAGAATCCCACTCTGTTAAAATAATTGTATCTCAAAAGTTTAAAAATGATAACCTAAACAAAAAGTTAGAGAAAGATAATACCTGCTCTCTACAAACAGAAATTAATTTAAATGACAGTCAAATAATACTTTTAAAATCAGTAACAGAAAAATTTGAACAAGTGGCATCTTCTGACTTAGTTTTGACCCACCTGGTTGAACACAAAATTGATTTAACCACTAACGAACCATTTCGACAAAAAACTTTTTCTTTATCGCCTTATATGCAAAAGCATATGAATAATGAGATTGATCGGTTTCTAAAACTAGGTGTAATTCGACCTTCAAAAGGTCCTTACTCTTCAAATGTCATAATGGTTAAAAAAAACCTTAGGGGAGTATAGACTGTGTTTCGACGGTCGTAAACTAAACTCTATTACTAAACCAGATTCATATCCTTTACCCGATTTAACCAGTATTCTCGATAAGTTACGCGATGCTCATTTTCTAAGTACAATAGACTTAAGACAAGCTTTTTTTCAGATTAGTCTTACATTCCAAAATCGCAATAGGCATTTATTCTGTATTAATACTCTTTAACTATATGCAACTAACAGTACCACTGGAGTAGTACCGCTACTTGCTCCCAGTTGGCACTCACGGTGAATATTTCTGGGCGAAATTCTGCTGACGTATTTTCCGTCCCCCCGGAAGTTCGCCATTGTTGATTTCTTGACGGTGAAACGCACAAGTCGTAAGGATTGACTCTCAATAGACTAATCTAAAGTCATCCGAAAGGGATATCTGAGAAGTCTTTCGAATTTTCGTTCTCTTGTTTTGGGTCGCAGTAAAGACTGTGTGTATGGTTTAGAAGAGACCTTCTGGTAACAGGATATAACTACGATTTGGGCTAACTGGTAGCAAACGTAGTCAAGAAAGTGACAGCTTGCATTGGTTTGAAGGATTGTGTTGTCGATGCAAAACTGATTAAAAGAGTGAGGTGAAGCTGATTTGGACGTGGTAGTTATTTTGGAAAATTCCTGCACCCTCTTGGCTAGAGGTAAATACGTAAAATTAACAGTTTCGTTAAGCTCACGTTTTCAGCATACCACTGGTTTTCCAGTAAGTACTCGATACGAGTGTAACATGAAATATATATTTCTTTAGGGTCCACGGTAGAGGTCCACGTTAGAGGGTCCACGTTAGAGGGTCCACGTTAGAGGGTCCACGTTAGAGGATCCCCGGTAGATGGTCCATTGTCCACGCTCGGGGCAAGACCAAAGCCACGCAGAGTCTGGAGTTCTGCGCCTCTGCGGGCGAAGCCTGCCTAGCAGCTAAGCTAAGTACCGACATAGACAAGTCAGTATAGAGTATTAAACGGTTAGAAAAACAAACAACGGAAACCTACTCCATTTATATGCCGCTGGTAGCGGATACGTCAGTGCCATTTAGGAGGGAATATCAACCCCTAGTTTTATAATTACATTTTCCATCTTTTTTTTTTGTAGTGTAAAACGTTAAACAGAGATAACCTAGACCGTTATAACGTGTACATGTAAACCCATGGTGTGGCCACATTTTGGGTACTAAGGTTTTAGTATCCCTTTCAGGTTATCGAATGTGAAGTAAACAGCGTATGATTAAGTCAAGTTTCCTTTGTAATTATTGTTTATAGTATGTTCTTCTAGCTGACGTCTCCAAGCTGCACATTATTTTCTTTTGTTTTGTATTTAGTAAATATAATCTATATATATAGGCATTGAATTCGATATTTTATTTCCCAGCACCACTCAATAACGAGAACCAGTAAGTAGAGTAAGTTAGTTAATGATTTTAATTGAAAGTCAGATATACTAGGTGTAACGCCCTGAGGTCTGAGCTAGTTTTATTTTGCCGGAGCACTCGCTGACTTATTCGGGCTAAGTAGTGCTTCGGCTTGCTACATCCCCACGCCCAGTTTTGTGATCATATACCCTACCTTTTGGTAGGGGGGTAGAAAAAAGGGTAACATTAGGTTAACACCAGATAGTTGTGAGAAGACTGCATTTAGAGTCCTAGGCCGAGGCTTATACGAATTTGTAAGAATGTCATTTGGTCTCATTTCCAGTGCGCAGATCCTTCAGCGAGCCATGGATAAACTTTTTGATCCCTCAGATATAGAATGTCATGTTTTCGTATATTTAGACGATTTAATAATAGTTCATAATTCTATTGAAAACCATATTCGTACATTATTAAAAGTTCATGATATTTTAAGGTCCGCAGGTTTAGCGATAAATTTAAATAAATGTAATTTTTGTAAATCTAGTCTCGCATTCTTGGGTTATGTGGTGGATAAACACGGGTTACACACCAACCCAGATAAAGTGGCCGCTATTTGTGAGCATCCCAAACCAAGAAATACCACTGAGGTAAAACGTTTTATAGGTATAGCTTCCTGGTACCGAAGATTTATTAAGGATTTTTCAAAGATTAATAGTCCCGTTAAATAATTTAATTACAGGTAAAAAAGAAGGGTAACAAAATAATATGGTCAGATGAAGCAAATACTTCTTTTGAAACTTTCAAAGCCTGTCTTGCCTCAGCCCCCCGTATTGGCTAATCCTGATTTTCAAAAATGTTTACCATCTAAACAGATTCTAGTGACTATGCCTTGGGAGGAATTTTAACTCAAGGAGAAGGGGGAAATGAACATGTAATTGCTTATGCCTCTAGAACTTTGACAAAAGCCGAAAGATCGTACACCACCACTGACCGCGAGCTGTTGGCTATAAAATTCGTGATTTCTAAGTTTCTCCGGTACGTACAGGCAACTAAATATCGTGTTATTACTGATCATTCATCTCTTCTATGGCTTCACCGTTTAAAGAATCCGGTAGGTCGTCTAGCTAGGTGGGCCGCTGAACTTTCACAACATGACATTGAGTATATTCATAAATCCGGAAAATTAAAAGTGGTACCAGACGCATTGAGTAGGGCTCCTATATGTGTGGTGGAGATCGTGGTTGAAAACCATGATAAATGGTACGAGAAAATGCTTAAAAAAGTCACGGGGGATCCTAAAAATTATCCTTTGTGGCATGTTAGTAAAAATTCCTTGTATAAACTTATAAATCTAAAACATAACATTCACAGTAACAGTAAGCAATGGAAATTGGTAATACCGAAATCTAAACGTAAAGAGATTATGCAAAAATTTCATAACGACCCTTTATTTTCTCATTTTGGTGTAAAAAAACGTTTAATCGAATTACGGAAGAATATTTTTGGGCCAGGTCTTAAATCAAACCTTAAAAAAATACATTTATAATTGTCAAATATGTAACGAACAAAAATCTTCCCAGTTAGGACGCGCAGGACTGATGGGTGCACCTAAAAACATATCACACCCATTTCAACTTTTATCAGTGGACTTGATGGGCCCATTTCCAAAAACAAAAAATGGAAATGCTTATACAGGGTGAGTCTTAAATGCGCAGTTATATTTGAACCCTTAATATATTTCGTCGAGTACAATCTATTAGCACTCTCAAAAGATTTTTTTGACAAAAAATTTTTTTTGAATTTCTGATAATTTTTTCGTCCTCCAGCAACTGACATTTTGGTGGTCACTGGATATCTCTTTAAACGCCGTCCACAGATATGACGTAACTGAAGGCAGTGTTGCCAGTTCCACAATTCTATTTTAGATTAGTACACAACTGGTAATATGTGGTTTGAATTAAATTCTAAAAATGAAACAAAATTGAAAATATTCATTTTATAAGGAAGCATCTTTTTAACGAACGGAAGAGCAGATTTGTTTACTTAATACGTGGATAGCATAGAACATCAGGTGGCCGCAAGGTCGATTTACTTCTGTTCCGTGAATCTAGGAAGTCTAAGTCTTCAATTATTAATTGCTATCTCATCTACAATAGAATTATTTTTTGCCCAGTTTAGTAAAACGTTAGTAAAATCAACAATAAATTCTGATAATAAAAACTTACACTCTTTTATAAGTAAAGTAAACTATAAATAATTCTAATACTGAAACAAACAATAAAAAATTGGCATTCTGTACGTACCTAACTGAAAAAAAATTCTCTTCTACATCTAAATAAACCGCACACCCTGATACACAGCAAAAATAAATCACTAATAATAATCAAAAAATTAAAAACACACTAATAATAACCATTAAATAATATTATTTTCCGAGAATTGCACTAATCACCAATAAAAATATATCGTTCCACGTAAGGCCGTTTTCCTTGTCTAGCATTTTCATCGGCTTGAAAATATGCCTTTAACATATTCACCCACTCAGCATTATACTAAATATTCGCCATTGTTATCACTACTTTTTATCAAACAAATAAATTATAAATAATAAATAATGGTAACACAATAACTTCGAAAAACTTTGATTCATCAAATTTCAAACATGTCATTTCGAGCGATGATATACGATGCGCGTATAAATGCATTTGAACACATGTTAAGATTGTTAAGTTTAGTTGCTTGCCGTCGGCGGCGGTTTGGTAGTGATAAACTGCGGAATGTAGGTTTGTCCTTCAGAGTTGTGCAGAACCGGATTGAGTAAGTCGTACCACCTTTTGATACAAAATTCTACTAGAAATCAAAAAATTGTATTAGAATGCTTTTTTTGCAGCGTTCTTTTATGAAATAATAAAAAAAATCAGTATGAATCGAGACCCACTCTTGCGAAACCAACTTGGAAGAAAACGTATTGTTTTCCTGTAAAATATTGTTAACAGTTGAACTTAATTATTCTGATGACAAGCAGAATACAATTATGTTACAGAAGGGACAAAGGCCCGCAAAACATAAAAAAAAAAGACAGTAGAAAGAAATATTTTTTTAAGAGTAGTCTATCTTTTTCTCAAATAATTTCGTAATCAAAACGAGTATTTCTGCGCTACGAACGCCTTGAAACATGTTTATTAAAAATTAATGCTGATTGATTGAATACAAATTTCCTATTCTTCCGTGATTGGTTAAATTAAACTGTTTGCTTACATTTAGACCACGAAAAAGTGACAAGGCAATGACAAGTGAATCATGTAGTGGTGAGAGGTATGAAACTTCTCGTATGGTCTAATTGCTACTATCCGACCGACATCATAGATGTCTCTGTGGCGGATAGCGACCTGCGAAGCAAGTACCGAGAGCGGCAACCTCTAGCCCAGGTGGACTAAACTACTGTTATTCAATATGATTTGAAGGAAACAAGTACTCAGCGGGTAAATACCCCGACCTGCATTGGATTACACCTTCAAATCATGATAGATCGATAGCCAGTATCATTTGTCAATTCCTAACCAGACATAGACCGGTTTCGAACTTATTTGTTCTCCTCAGTATGCCATAGGTTATGGAACAGACAAATAATAGTGGCCAACCTGCTAGTCATATACCAACTAAGGTAAATTGAGTAGTGGTGAGTGGTATGAAACTTTTCGTATGGTTTAATTGCTACTATCCGACCGACATCATAGATGTCTCTGTGGAAGATAGCGACTTGCGAAGCAAGTACCGAGAGCGGCGACCTCTAGCCCAGGTGGACTAAACTACTGTTGTGTGTGAATCATGTTACTTTTAAGACGAGCATTAGTTGTTCATTTGTTTATTGAAATACCGCATAGAGGAACAAATTATGTTAATGTACTAGATTTTTGAAAGAGGTGCCGATATACTAAAAATTATTAAATTGTATTGAATTTAGTACAATTGTACTAGAAATCACTGGCAGCACTAATAGATTGGACGAAAAACATAAAACTGATCGTGATGTTCACGTGATTAGATTGGACTGCGGAACGCTTTGTTTTCCTATTGGTCTACCGGCAATAAAATCGAGGATGACGAACCCTATCTATTTTACTGAATTGTAATCAGGCACGTGGATTATAAGAGCGAGCAGTTATTTGGTTTATTTAATTTTTATTTGTCTATCGTTATTTCTACTGTTTTGTGTCCGGGTTGTTTAAAATTCGATACAAAATGTCTAGTACCGACACTGCAGATGAAATGGGAAATAATGTTGACTTAAGTTCACCTAGAAAATGATTAAATGTTATTGTAAATCTAAATCCGGTCCTGTTCAGTTCTACTGTATAGAGCATCGAATGCTCTTGTACGTTTGCGCACAAAAAATCTGATGACACCATGGGTGTAGCCATTTGGTACTTGAACTCGATATTTCATTCACTTAGTGGTTATTGTTTAGTTTTCTGTGTTTATAGTGCGATTTCTTTCATTATATGAATTTTTGCGACTGTCTATTACTACGATAGAATATTTTAATACTTTGTGTGGTGAAAATAATATATTTTTATATTAAGTGCATATGCATTTGGTACTAAAAAACATTTGTAAACAATGTGTTGTGCGGTGGAGAGATGTTCTAACGTAAAACGTTATACATGGAAAAAGTGCCATTGGTTTAGACGCATTTATACCTTGAAAGAGACAATGTTGATGCATTTCCAAATATTGCACATGGAGATATTGTTAATTATTTAGTTTTTGAGTGTAGTGCCTACACAAAGAAAGAATTGTGTGTTTGTGGTTGAGTGAAAGAAATCGTTTAAGGAATTTCCCGCAAGAGAAGCTTGTTGCAAAGGTAAGAATAAGTTCAATTATATCACTCTCAATATCAGAGATTTCTTCACTGTAATTTATAATAATAGATTGGGTATACTTCTATTTTTAAATTGTATAATGCAAACAAAGATGTAAATATTTTGAGTTTCCCATTTTGTATTTGTACGAGTATTTCCACAAAAACACAGATATTATGCAAAATAACAAATTTAATGATGTGAAAAATGTAAATCAATCAATGAATCAATAGTGAGAAAAATGTTTTAATTTGTAGTTGGATTCTTTAAAACAATTAAATTGAATCCATGTGTTACAATGTTGTACTTTTCGGGTTGTTACAAGATATTTAATTTTTGAGTAAAATATTTAATTTCAAAAAGTGAGTTCATTTTGACCGGTGGCTCAGTTAGACGTTATTTAGCTAATATTATTATCTTCGGTTGGATACTGTATACAAATAAAGTTGGGTAATTGTATTTATTTAGAGAATGAACCATGTTACTGATTTGAACTCGTTTTTTCATCTTAATTTTACGAATATGCTTGATGATGTGATCACCTCCAGTCAATGGTGAATCGTGAATTGGTCACTAATGTATTGTACGTAAAAGATAGGTCAGTGTGACTCGCCCATTGACCTGTCAGATCAATGAACCGGCAAAACATAGTTCAGTGACTGTTTAACAAAACGATTTATTTATTAATAAATTACAGGATTACTTCAAATTTTTATAATCGCATGGTAAGTAACTACTTAAAAAATAATAATCCTTTTATAAACTTTAAAAAAACGAAATTAAAATTGTCGGTAGCATTTTATAAGTTTATTGTTATCGAAAAATTTGGTTTTGGTTGTATATTCCATACGAAGCACTCGAAAGAAATGTTAATTGATGCAAAAAAAAGCAAAATTGTACATTTATTACATTAAAAGGTATTTTAAAATATTTAAAAATTATTTCAAATGGAATAATTAATCGCTTAAGTAGGTAATTATTTCATTCAAAATTATTATGTCCGGGAACGAACTTACTGCTAGATGATAAATTGCATAAGAAATGCGGCAACGCTGCTTCTAGCCACCGCACCATTTTAGATAAAATGAAGAATGTTTCTAGTAATCAGCAGTTCCAAAACAATTTCATCTTATTTTTTTTGAAAGTCGATAACTCAATTTTACGTGGGAATTAAGAGAAAAAAATGTGTCAGTGGGTTTCTACAGATGTCAAGAATCGGTGGTTTAAATATAACTACGCACTTAAGACTCACCCTGTATATTAGTTGTCGTGGACTGGTTCACGAAGTTTACTTTTATTTTTAAATTGAAAAGGGCTTTGGCTAAAAATATTTACACTCTACTAGAGGAAAATGTTTTCCTGATATTTGGTATTCCACAGATCATTGTGGTAATGCTTCACAATTCATTTCTAAAGAATTTAAAACTTTATTAAGCAATTATCAAGTACAACACGTATGATATAATGCAAAATATCATCCCCAAACTAATAATACGGAGCGATCAACTAGAGTGATAGGCACGGCTATTCGCTCCTATGTTAAAACTAACCATCGAGAATGGGACGTTTTTATCTCCAAAATTGCTAGTGCTATTAATAATTCTGTACATGAGGTTATTGAATTTTCACCTTCGTTTTTAAATTTCGGCAGACATGTACCCATAACAGGTGAATTTTATGGCAAGATGTTAACTAGAAACCTTTCTCCTTTTAATTTTGAGAACAGGAACATTATAGTAAACGAATTATGTAAACTATCTTAATTATATCAGCAGGTTTCTAAAAAAGCAAATTGTCCTATGAAAGGAACAAAAAGTATTATAACCTAAGGAAACGAAATGTTGAATTTGAGGAGGGTGACGTGGTGTATAAACACAATTATGTTTTGAGTGACGCAGGAAAGTATTTTTCCGCCAAATTAGCCCCTAAATTCACATATTTAGGTTCTGTTTTTCGAAAAATATCTCCTGTGATATACGAACTACTGGATGAAGATAACAAGAATATCAGGAGATATCATATAAAAGACTTAAAGATTTTGCCTGATAACATTTCAGCTGATAACCCATTTCAAGGTTTATTATCTGGGGAATAATGTAGATAGCTATTAGATAAGTTTTTAGTAATTAAGTAATAGAATGTAAAAAAAAAGTTCAATGGTGAAAGTTTTTGGAGGGGGGGCATTTGTAACAGTCAAATTTAACTAAAATTAAATGTTACAAGATATTTTTCAAAATATTAGAAATTTTCTGTTTGACCATTAATATCGACAAGTAGGCAACCAGTTATAACGTAGTTAAGTTTTGGGAATTGCTTAATTTACTAATCATAAATTAGTGGCACTTCAATAATAATAATAATAATAATAATAATATATAATAATAACACCACATGAAATTACAACCCCCTTTATTATAATAATGTAGTACATTTAATATTGCCCTTAATTAAATAATTTAAGCGTTAATCCCTTTCGCAAAATTAGAAACAATTTATACCTTTTTGATAACAATTCTGATTTTTAATAAGATTAAGAGAACCCCGCGAGTCGTTTGAAAAACCTAAAATTGTGTTTGTGTGTTTGAACTTATTTGTGAAGGACCACCCTTGCTGGGCGTGCAATAACTTTAAAAACGAGCAATTAACTACTTAGAACTTTATTCTAAATTAACAATAATGATTCGGTGGGCACGCGTTTACATGTTTTTAAACTTAACATATATGTGTACTGTACGACATCTGTTGCTGTCAAAAACTGATAGACAACGAACTCATATAGGTACTAGGACGACGTGTACGGCGTGCCTGCTGATGTTAAACTGATACTTCTCTCCTCTCCTCTGCGCCAACGTTCGCCGTGCCTTGCCCTTCTGCTTCGAACATCAGACTAATATTGCGAAATAAACAGTGGCGGGGTACCAAACTAATTAAAATAAATAAGCCTCAACATACGCCGCCCACCTTGAAAGGTACTTTCAACATAAACCTTAAGTATCAAATATGCACAAGTAAATAAATCTTAACAAATGCTAATACATAAAAATATATATACATAGAGTCTAGAGATAAGAAATCTTTGATCTAGTCTATGGACAAAATACATATCTTTTTCACAGAACGTCTTAACAAATTACCACTGGCTAACTTCACAGTAACCACTCTCACTACACTATCTGCACCTGGATGCAGCTCCGTCACTTGTGCCATGGGCCAGCGAAGAAATGGTAGATTCTCATCCACTAATACCACAAGGGATCCGATTTTTAAGCCATTATCGGAAATTGCGTTCCATTTTGAGCGTTCTTGCAGCTGAGACAAATATTCTCGTGACCATCGATTCCAGAATTGTTGAACTAGTTGTTGGATGCGTTGGTATCGGGATAATCGATTGGTAATAACATTTTGAACATCAAGTTGGGGCGAAGCAGCAAGTGAGTCTCCAATCAAAAAATGGGATGGGGTCAAAGGTAAATAATCATCTGGGTCATTGGAAAGAGGCGTTAACGGACGGGAATTGAGACAAGCCTCGATCTGTGTTAAAATGGTATACATCTCTTCATAAGAAACAACTGCGTCACCGAGTGTTCTACGTAAATGAAACTTTGTCGACTTTACCGCAGCCTCCCATAATCCCCCGACATGAGGTGATTTTGGCGGAATGAAATGCCAAGTTATTTGATCTTTAGCCAAATAATTCGATACGGTTTCATTATGATTTTTATCCACTAAGAGGTTGTACAATTCGAGAAAATGATTACTGGCCCCAATGAAATTCGAACCGTTGTCTGAATATATATCACTAGGCTTACCGCGCCGGGATATGAACCTTTTGAGTGCGTTCAAGAAACTGTCAGTGGTTAGATTCCCGACTAATTCTATATGTACCGCACGAACAGCAAAACATACAAAAATGCAGATATAGGTTTTGACCAATTTGCTCCTTCGAAGAGTGCCTTCCTTGACTAGAATAGGCCCCGCGTAGTCTATGCCACATTTCGAAAAAGGTCTACTAGGAGTTACTCGAGAAACCGGCAATTCTCCCATGAGACAACTAGAAGGTTTTGGTTTGGCTCGACAGCATTTGATACAAGAGCGAATAACCGCCTTAACCGTATTCTCATTTATGGGCCAAAATTTTAACCGAATGATTGATAATAAATTTTGTACTCCTGCGTGCAAATGCTGTATATGTGCATTATTAATAATTAGATAAGTCAGTTTGTGTTTCTTAGGCAAAATAATCGGGTGTTTTTGTTCAAAGTTAAGTGGCGAATTCGCTAATCGCCCGCCTACTCGGAGTAGGCCGTGATTGTCGAGAAAAGGATGCAAATTTAGTAGTTTACTATCATTTTTTAGTCTTCTTGACTTCTTTAAAGCGTAAATTTCTGGAGCAAATTCATTGTGCTGTGCCAACCTTATTAAAAGTCTGAGAGATTCTTGTAGCTCTTCAGCGGTTAGAGAACTAGTTTTGATTGGTTGCCTTTTTAAAGTACGATTTTTGAATCGACAGATATATCCTACTACCCTTTGTAATTTATTTAAGGTAGAGTAATTTTCGAAGATATTTAAATCCGATTGCTTTCTTGCGACTAATGTAATAGGTGTTAATTTCAATTCCGGGATTGTATCTATGGAGTCACCTTTCGGCTCGCTAACGATTTCCTGGTCGGGTTCACTATCAACAAAAAACGAGGGTCCGTGCCACCAAATGGTGGAATTTACTAATTCTTCGGGATTTATTCCGCGAGAAATGACGTCTGCAGCATTCATTTCGCTCTTTACGTGCTTCCAGTCATGAACCTTAGTTAATTCCGTGATTTGGACTACTCTATTTGCTACGAAAGTTTTTAATTGACTAGGATCTAGTTTTAACCAGGATAACATAATTGTTGAATCCGAATAAAACCTTGTTTTTGAAATCTTAATGTCAAGAGTTTGTAAAATTACGTTTGATAATCGTGCGAGTAAATGAGCTGCTAATAATTCGAGACGAGGTAACGTGAGTTTTTTAAGAGGAGCGACCTTAGATTTTGCGCACAATAAGCTTGAATAGCGCTCTCCATTTGAATTTACAGAACATAAGTATACGCATGCGCCATAGCCCATTTCACTGGCATCGCTAAATCCGTGAAGTTCGACTTGTGTAAATGCATTACAAAGTACTTGCCGATTGATTTTGATATCATTTAAACAATAAATTTGTGACACAAAATTTAACCAAGAATTTTTTAATTCGTTAGGTATGGGTTCATCCCATTCCAAACGCAATTGCCATAAACGTTGCATTAATATTTTAGCCTTGACGATTGCAGGTCCGATTAAACCAAGTGGGTCATATATTTGCGATATGACTGATAAAATTGAACGTTTTGTGACAGATAAATTGTTTTTTGTGACTTCAACTGAGTAATTTAATGTGTCTGAGTTACTATTCCATACGATCCCTAATGTTTTTAGTTCTTTACTATCATGAATTAGGATTAAATTGTCTTCGTTTGGTTTATCTTTTAAAATATCGTATGATGGTGTTATCGTTGGACGACCATTTTCTTAGCTGAAAGCCAGCCGTTTGCAATATGTCAGTCATTTCGCGATAAATTTCTAGGGCTTCATCGATGGTGTCTAAGCTTGTAATTAGATCATCCATATAAAAGGAATTTTTAATGATTTGACACGTGCGCGGATATGCTATTTCATTTTCGAATGCTAATTGTTGAAGACAGCGAGTAGCTAAAAATGGTGCACTTGCCGTGCCATACGTTACAGTATTAAGTTCATAAACACTGACTGGTTCTTCTTGATCATATCTCCATAAAATTTGTTGATATTTACGATCGTCTGTATGTACCAGTATCTGTCGGTACATCATCTTTATATCGGCATTTAACACGTATTTACGTAATCTTAACCTTAAGACAATTGAAAATAGTTCATCTTGAACTGTAGGACCGACGAGTAATAAATCATTTAGTGAAACGTTTGTGCTTGATTTGGCTGAAGCGTCAAATACTACGCGACACTTTGTCGTTGTGCTAGAATGTCGAAAAACTGCATGATGCGGAAGAAAATATGAATTTACTTCAAGCGTGTCAACATCAAGATTATGTTTGAAAGACATGTGCTGCAAATCTTCATATTCGCGCATAAACTCTGAATATTCGTGTTTCAACTCTTCACTTCTTTGCAATCGAGATTCTATGCTTAAAAAACGCCTTAAAGCAACCGACCTTGAATTACCGAGCTGTTTAGACGACGTTTCTGAAAAAGGTAATCTAACGATGAATCGACCTTGTGCGTTACGAGTTGTTGTTTCCTTGAAATAATCCTCACACATTTGCGCTTCACGAGACAAAATTTGTTTTTGTGGTATTTCCTCAATTTGCCAAAATTTTGTTAAGTTTTGATTCAGAATTTCATTTGTAATCTCTGTACTAACATTACAAACTGTTTTTTGTTTTGAATTTTGATTGAAGTTTATGCTACCTGTAAAGATCCAACCAAGACAAGTTTCTTGTAACATCGGCAAATGTTTCCCTAATTTAATTTTACCGACACCTAAAAGTTCGTAAAATATGTTTGCCCCTAATAGTGCGTCAATGGTTTTCGATACATTAAATTGTTTGTCTGCTAAATTTAGATTTTTTGGGTAATTAAAATAATTGCTTTCAAATTCTATCAATGGCAATTTTTCTGTTATTACTGGGAGCACTAAAAAGGATAGTTTTGTTTCGAATGAGTTAAATCTGGATCTTATTACAGTAGACGTTTTTTGTTTAATATTTGTAGTTCGTTGA
This sequence comes from Rhamnusium bicolor, assembly GCA_029963845.1. Lineage (NCBI taxonomy): Eukaryota > Metazoa > Arthropoda > Insecta > Coleoptera > Cerambycidae > Rhamnusium > Rhamnusium bicolor. The sequence continues at coordinate 73,224 of JANEYF010000969.1, forward strand.
TTTATACCTGAGATCGATAGTGAAATGTTTTCACGTTTTAAATTTAATTTATCACATAAATGTCTAGTGATTAAGTTAGATTGACTGCCTGAATCTAATAAGGCCGTGCATTCATGAGAGTTTCCAAAACAATCATCTATTAAAATAGTTGCTGTTGATAAAAGAACTTGACCTTGACTACCGTAATTTGTTTCTCTTAATTGAAACGCATTTGAGACATTTGGTACTAAACATACAGAAGAATCGTTGTTATTTACCACGTGCGAAACTGCGTGATAACTTGATACTTGTGCCGGTGCACCACTAGCTTGTTGTTGATCGGCAACTTGACCAACATTTTCAGTCCTCGACGTTATAGCGTGTGTTATTTCTATTGAATTATTTCGACTTGTAGTATCATAAATATTTCTATTATTTGCCGTGTTATTTGTAAATTTCGTTTTATTTAATTTGTAATCGTCATTGTGTAATAACGTGTTGTGTTTAAATGAACATATTTTGCATTTACTGGAACGACATTCGGTTTTAAAATGTCCTGGACGGAGACAATTACTGCACAATTTAAATTTTTTGATTTCTTTATATTTATCATCAAGTGATAATTTTACAAATTCCGGACAGTTATAAATAAAATGAGTAGAATTGTTACATAAAACACAAAAAAATCTTTCGGTAACTGAATACACTTGTTGAACATTTTTTGATTGTTTGACATTTAATGGGAAATTTGTATTATTTGAAACTTTACTAATTTCACGATTTGTATTGTTCGATTTTTGTGAGTCGCTGTAGACTGCTTCTAAAGTAAAGCATTTTTTTGACAAAAAATCTGTTAGTTGTTTTAAAGTGGGTAAGGTATTTCCTTCTTGTTTATCTTCCCATTCGCGTCTTGTGCTATTATCTAATTTACGTAGTACAATAGGTATTATTAAAGTGTCCCATTGATCTGTGGGTCATTTTAATTTTGTTAAGGCATTAATATGTTGTAAAACCGAGTCTAGTAGTTTTCTCAGGGAAGTATGTGATTCTTTTGACACCTCCGGTAATTTAAATAATAGAGCATTAACATGATAATTTACAATCGCGCGTTTATTTTCATATCTCTCTTTTAGAGCATTTAGTGCCGTGATATAATTTTCGTCGGATATTTCATAATGCTCGATTATTCGAAGAGCATCTTGTTTACAACAAACCTTTAAATAAAGGAATTTTTTAACGTCTGATAAATCTTTGCGATTGTGCACTATCGATTTAAAAATGTCATAAAAACTTAGCCATGTGTCATAAGTACCATAAAAACTTGGTAAACCTATATCTGGTAACTTTGTAAGGTTTGCCTCTGCTTGCGGAGATATTTTTTTCAAATTGATTACTTGCCACTGAAGTGGCTAACCTTTCTACAATATTTATTTGCGACTGAATAAACTTTTGTGCATTACTTCTAACTTCATAAAAAGAGTTTTCGATTTTTTTCACGTTCTTGAATTTCACTCAAATCTAAAAATTCTAGCCTAGATTGTATAATTTCAAATTGAACAAAACTTGATTCTATGTCCCTTAATCGTATCTCGAGCTGTGCAATATTCTCTTGATTTTCTGGTACCTTTAAAAAGTTTTCAAAACGAGTTAATTTAGCTTTAATTGTACCGCGATTATGATGCAACTGTTTAATTTCTGCTTTTACCTGTTCCATTTTTACTTTACGTTAAATTGAGGATCGAGTAAACAAATCGAGAAATGTCTAATTATACGGAGATCAGGAAAATATGGAACGGACTTACGTTTGTGGAGCTCTAGCAACGTGTAACTTCTTTCTTTTTCAGTACTGTAAGCACCTGGGCTCTGCTTCGTTGGACAACAGGTCACTTTTCTTTTTACTTTTCGTGTATTTCCAAAGGCGTGTGAGATCAATCCGGTCGAATGAACCAAAATGTCTGTGTGTTTGAACTTATTTGTGAAGGACCACCCTTGCTGGGCGTGCAATAACTTTAAAAACGAGCAATTAACTACTTAGAACTTTATTCTAAATTAACAATAATGATTCGGTGGGCACGCGTTTACATGTTTTTAAACTTAACATATATGTGTACTGTACGACATCTGTTGCTGTCAAAAACTGATAGACAACGAACTCATATAGGTACTAGGACGACGTGTACGGCGTGCCTGCTGATGTTAAACTGATACTTCTCTCCTCTCCTCTGCGCCAACGTTCGCCGTGCCTTGCCCTTCTGCTTCGAACATCAGACTAATATTGCGAAATAAACAGTGGCGGGGTACCAAACTAATTAAAATAAATAAGCCTCAACAAATTGCTTTCAGCTTTTTGTAGCGTTTCTTTAAAATTACAATCGCGCTGTTGTACTTCTAACCAGCCAACGAGTTGAAAATTGAGGTTTTTTTCTCTCGTGACTTTTGAACAAGAGACTTCCTTTTGAAAGAACTACTTACTGTTTGGTGGGCCTTCAGGCATAATTTAGTGAAAAACCTTTTAACCAAGGTTTTTTTTGGGGTTTCTTATAAATTTTGAGTTATTATTACCGCATTCATTATCATTGCACTATTTAAATATATTATTATTGGTCTAAATTTCTTTTTTTTTTGGGGGGTTCTGCTAACGAAACATAGGATTTTTATCTCAAATTGGGCTGGTTATATGGTTAAGAACTTAAAGATGGTCATACTATAATTCCCTGGAGCTGTGTAACAGGATTAGCAGAAAATCAACTATGTTGGTATCATTCTCTCCCAAGGAATAGGAGACATTTCGGCATTTTGTTCTACCACCAATGTGACCCTCCCCAAAAAGAAAAAAATAAAAGATAAGTAATACTTGTAATAATTATAAGAACACCCTAAGAACAACAGGGAAATTTTTAGTAAGAAACACTATCTAAAACCTTTTAAAAGTTTACCATTTTTAATTTTTTTTGCTTAGTCAATTATTAAAAAGGAGGGTAACCCACCTACAAACTTTCACCAGATGTAAAACTAAGTCCGAAAACAAGAATTAAATGTTAATAGTAGACCTAAATTTAGTTTAATAGTAATTTTAAGTAAAGTAGAGTATTTTTACTTCCCTGTACCTTTCTTAATTGTTTATTGGCTAGGGTCACCCTTTTGATTGTCTTTGAAAGACAATTTTATTATGCTATAACTATTTAGCATAAAAATAATTATCTTATCTAAGTAATTGCTAAGACACTGCCTACCGTCTAAAGTAAATGGGGTTTGTTTTACCATTTGAGATTTAGTATGGTTATTTTCCTATATTTTTCGTGGTATCAATAGATATTTAGTAGAGAATTTATTTAGATATTTAAGTCAGTTTCTTTTAAGCTATTTAACAGATTTGAACTGCATAAGCGAAATTTTGAAGATATGTTCAAATAAGTTTTTTTAACAGTTCGCTGTTCGAAGCCGTTGTGTTAAGACGTAGCGAAGTGTTTTCTTTATTTACGTGTATATCACAAATAATAATAGTTTTATTACCTTATTATAAGTGACCAGATTTATATGATAATAATTAATAAATAATAAATGTTTAATTCACGACCCCCTGACCCGGGGGGTAATATTAAAAATGTAAGTATTGTTTATGAAGAACAAATGGAGAAGATAGAATGTAATAAGAATAAAGCAGATAGTGGCACAAATCTCAACTCGCAGGTATATGTAAGTAACCATTCATCAGCAGGCCGCTCTAGTGCAATACTGCTCACTGATAGGAATATAACTGAAGGAGAAAAAAAGGTAGGAGATAAGCAAATTATAAAAACTAATAATAACGAGATTTTTAACAACAAGTACGATTTGAAAAATCCTCATTTATTTAATGGACCTTTTTATGTGTATATTCAACACACAGATAAAAATGTCGGTCGGTTACACCCTATGGCAATTGGGAAATTATTACACCAAGATTTTAAAAATTCAAAATCTATAAGAGAAATTAGTAAAGCGGGTGCCAACAGGATAAAAGTAGAAATGAATAGTATACAGGATGGTAATAATGATCCTGTTTTAAAAAGCAAGGGATATATTGCTTACATTCCTCAACACCTAACCGAACGGCGCGGGGTTATTAAAGGGGTTGATATAGTGAGAGTGAGGAATATTTATTAAACACTGCACAATATGTCTCTACTATAAAAAGCTGTAAAAGAATAATGAGAAAGAATAGAAATAGCGATGGTAATGTTACATTACAACCAACAGAAACTATCATATTGTTATTTCTCGGAAACAAACTTCCAAATTATATCTTTATAGATAGCGTGCGATTTTCAGTACAACCCTATGTGGGAAATATTATACAGTGTTATACATGTCTGAGGTTTGGTCATGTCTCAACACAGTGTAAAATAAAGGATAAAATTTGTAAAAACTGTGGTTTAACACATGAGGGTGAATGCACAAATGAATCGCCTACATGCTGCCATTGTGGTTCTAATGATCATAATTATTCATTTTACAAAAAATGTGATGTTTATTTAAAGCAAAAAATTAATAAAAACATAATGGCCGCACAAAATATTTCATTTAAAGAGGCAGCAAACTCACTACGTAATTCTTCTTACTCCGAAATTGCTTCCAATAATAAATATTCAGTTTTAGAGAATCTAAATGACGAATTTGCGTTTCCTAGTTTACCTACTAGAAATCGTAGTAACAGTACATCACTTTCTCAATCTAATAAATATACCGTTACACATTTGCCAAAGAAGAGAAAAATAAACTCAACTGCAGACAAACTTTTTCCGCATACTTATAGGAAATGACACTAATCATCTTCCCCTCAATCCCCTTCCACCTAACCCATACGGTCCCTCTACTAGTAAAGATAATTTTAACTTTGATATTTTTATTAATAAGCTAACCTTGTGTATTAATGAAATCATTAAAAAATTGCGAAATGAAAATGTAACAAATGAAGAAGAAATATGGATCAGAAATAGTGTGACAAACGTAATTAACGGTGTTGGTCTAATTGACCAGCATTAGTGTATATATACATTTTTTTCTCCTCATGGATCATACAAATAACCTCAAAATCGTACAATGGAATTGTAGATCAATTAATGCCAATAAACCAAGCTTAATACACTAGATTAATTCTAACCCAGTAGACATAATTCTTTTATCTGAGACATGGCTGAAACCACGTTCTAATTTCAACTTTCCAAACTTTAATGTTATTAGGAATGATCGGCTAGATGGTAAAGCTGGTGTTGCTCTATTGGTTTCAAGAAAATTGAAATACCGTGTAAAACACTTAACTAATAATTATAATGACGGGATCATGATATGTGAAGCAACCATTCTTGGTTCGAAGAATATCGATATTTTATCTGTGTGTCGTCCTCCCCATGTCAACGCAAACAGTAATGACTGGATACATATTTTTCGACAGTGTTCGCATCCCTGCCTGATAGCACGCGATTTTAATGCCCATAATGGCCTGTGGGGTTCTTCGAAAAACGACAATCATGTCAATTCTCTCCTTAATGCTATTGACGATTGTATCTTGTCGTTCTAAATAATGGTTCCGCAACACGTATAGTCAATCATACATCAAATATGATATCCGCCGTGAACATAACCTTAGTTTCCACAAGTACAGCAAATATTTGCAGTTGGAATGTCCAAGATGACACATTAGGATCTGATCATTATCCTATTACTATTGAAGTTTCTAATTACATTGTGCCTTCAAATACAGTATTTCCTTCAACAAGATGGAATATTAAGAACGATAACTGGCAGATTTTCAGTGAGTATTTATATAATTACTTTCTAGATGAACCGTTGTTAAACTCGGCTCAAGAAATGTATAATTACTTCATCACTGGAGTAAATAACGTTACGGATTTATCATTTAAAATAAAAAAACAATTTACACCTTCTGCCAAGAAACGTCCTATATGGTGGGATGATGAATGCTCAGCAGCAGTTGAAAATAGGAAACAAGCTTTAGCCATATATAATCGGAACTCGATACTGGAAACTATTTAAACTGTAATAAAGAATTTGCTAGAGTCAAAAAATTGCTCAAGGAAAAAGCGAGAGCCAACTGGAAAAAATTTTGCAACAACCTTAACCACAACACGCCGATATCGGACGTTGGAGACAAATAAAAATGATGAAACACATTATTGCTAATCACAGCACAACACAGCCAGTACCGGATGAATCCCTTACCGAGTTCTTTTATACCTTTACACCGGACATGATACATCCAAAACCTGTAACCTTTGACCCATAAATAAGCAATCATCCACTTACTACACCATTCTCATTGATCGAGTTAGATAAGGTTTTAAAAAATAATAGTAACACGTCTCCATGAGAAGATAGTATTCTATATTCAATGATAATAAAGCTTCCAGTTTATGCAAAAATGTTTCTGCTTCGCATATACAACAAAATGTATCTACATGGAGAAAATGTTGAAGAACTAAAAACTTGTATAGTAGTACCAATTCCTAAACAAAAAAGGGATCATAGTTTACCAACAGCATTTCGTCCAATTTCTTTACTTTCTTGCCTGTTAAAAACATTAGAGAGGATGATAAAAACGAGACTAGAATGGTGGTTGACATCTCAAAATTTTTTACCAACATTTCAGTATGGTTTTCGTAGAGGCCTTAGCACTCAGCACGCTCTTGGTCAAATCATCACAGACATTCAACTAAATTTTTCAAGAAATAATTATTTAGGTGCTATTTTCTTGGACCTGGAAGATGCATATAACTCTGTAAATTTGGAAATTCTAGAGTCAAGATTAACAGACTTTAACTTGCCCCCTTTTCTATGCCATAATATCATTAATTTTTACAGAGAAAGATGGACCTTCCTACGAGGAAATCAAAATAAACTAATTGGACCTAGATATGCTTCACAGGAATTGCCGCAGGGCTCAGTTTTGAGTCCCCTCCTATTCAATATTTATACAAATGACTTTTTAGATAATATTAATTGTAAAGTCGTGCAATATGCTGATGATTTTGTCGTATATTGTGAAGAAAAAAATTGGATAATTGCATTCAGACCTTAGGCGAGATCATGACAAAAGTTGTAGATTGGTGTAATTTAAAATGTTTTACCATCTCTCCACTTAAAACAGTTGCTTCAATTTATACACGACACCGTTTACCCAATTTCCAAATTATTAATTTACCACCAATTGCTATCCCCTTCAAAACAACCGTTAAATATCTGGGAATATTACTCGACCAAAAATTGAAATGGAAAGAACAAGTACAAGCGGTAATAAATAAAAGCGAAAAGGCGATCAATCTTATTCGCATATGCAGTAAAGTATCATGGGGAGCAGATGTTAGTACATGTTTGCTTTTATACAGGGCGATAATTGGATCGGTCATAGATTATGGATGTCTGCTTTATGGTTCCGCATGCAAAACTTTGCTAGGACGTCTTGACGTTGCTTGGGTGTTATGAAGTCTACACCAATTATATGTGGAAGCAAATGAACCTCCTTTAGCATTAAGAAGGGAGTTGTTAAGTTCTAAATTTGTACTCAAAGTCCGTACATCTACAAATCTTTCCCATCTTAATACAGGTATACATAATATCTGTATAGAAAGTTTAACAAATAAATTTTGGGAGAAGCAAATAAGCCCCCCACTAGCTGATGGTTACAGTAATACTTCTGCCTATGAGAACAATCTTTTCAAACACAGCACCCCCTATTTTTTCACGTTAAATTATTTCTGTATGTTGTTTACCCCAGATGTACACTTGCCAACTTTCACAGAAAGTTCTACTGTCAACGAACATATTTGCCTTGGTGTCTTAAACAGATATAAATATCATCTATGTATTTTCACAGATGGATCAAAAAACGATACAGGTACTGGTAGTGCCTTTTACATTCCGAGTTTGAAGTTAGAATACAAGATAAAACTCCCAAAAGAAACTTCATTTTTTACTGCTGAAACAGTTGCTATTCTTGAGGCTATTGATGCTTCTAGTTTACTAAAATACTTCAAAATTATAATATTTTTAGATGCAAAAAGCGTGCTTACCAGCATTGCCAATTTTGGGATAAAAACCTCATGTTTGATATGACATCGTAAATAAACTTGCACAATTAGCAGATCGCAATATTAAGGTCAATTTTGTATGGATTAAGGGTCAGTGTGGTTTATCACACAATGAAAGTGTTGATAAATTAATGAAGAATGCAATCACAGAAGGCAACATTTCCTTGTACAAGATCCCTTCATCGGATTTACATGTTAGGCTTAAAAAATCAATTTCTGTGAAATGGCAGCATAGATACGAAAATGCATATTCGGAGAATCTCACCAATTACTTTTTATTAAATCCCCCTTATAACCAAACATAACTGGCATAAGAAGCACTCCATCTCCAGGCGGTTCTACACGACAATAACTCGTTTGCAATTTAACATGGCCGATTTCCTTCCCACCTGCATAAAATTAAAATAGTTGTAAGCAACCTCTGCGAATGCGGAGATATTGGTGATGTAAACCATATTTTGTTCAATTGCAGACTCAAACAGAGAGAATCTAATCGCTTAATACATCACCTACAGGAAATAGGTTTTAAAATGCCCCTTAGTGCAAATCATATTCTAGCAAGCAAAAATCTTGCAGCATTTAAAATTATTGTGGAATACTTGCAGAGTAACATTGTAATTTAAAAAAAAAAAAAAGAAAGAAAGACCCGTCCTTTCCTTTTCGTTCTATTTTACTGTGGCCTTCTAGTGTATTATTCAAGTCGCCATGAACGGCCCCTTGGCGTGAAGTGTGTCTTTATGTGTTTTTCCTGTCCAATTTTTCATTCCAATACTTTATTGTGGTTGTTTCTATTTTTCTCTTTATCTTGTTAAATCACTAAATATGTGTAGCTGGCTAATGGGAACCACCCAAGGCCATCATAAACAGAAAAAAAAAGTTTTTTTAATATATTTAGTTTAAAGGTAAAAATTGTTTTTTTTTTGTCTTTATTTTAATTGGTCACCCCTGTGACCTGGCGCCCGCCTGAACCTCCTCCTTGCCACCGACGAGCCAAAGGAAAGCTAGCTGTGGTAACACCTTGTGACGACACTTTCAGGGCAAAAAAAATGACCAACAATAAAATTTGATTAAAACTGTTTGGATAGGCTCGAGCTAAATTTCTTAAGAATATTTTTTTTTGAATTTTATTTATTCCAAAGAACGTCACAACACTGACTATGTTTACGACGATATTAAAGAAAATATAGAACTGTTTGATACTTCAAATTATTCCCTTACAAATATGCATAACATCCTCAAGACGCAATCGGCCGTTGGAAAAATGAAAGAAGAGTATTCAGGTACCACAATAGAATGCTTTTTCGGTACCGGAGCTAAAGCTTACTGCATTAAGGTAATTGATAATGTTACTAAGAAAGCTAAGAGTATCAATACGTGTTATAAAAAATAAATTACATTTGGTTAATTATAATCAAGTTGTAGACTGTATACCGAATTAAAAAAAAATAAAATCGCACTCTGCGCAAGATTATAAATGATATATAATACCCTGAAGTACAAAGAATTTCGTTCCCGATCCACAATACTTATAATCGGACAAGTGTGGTTCCAATGGTAGTTTATTAATTATTTTATTGAGAAAACTATACCCACTCTTTTTAGAGTTTTAATTACAAGTGAGCGGTGAACTTTTGCTTCGAACCATTATATTCCAAGTCACAGAAGCGAATGAATGTTGTTTTAATGAAATATCCTTTAATATAGAGTTAGGTTGCGATAATCAGTTAGCTTGTAATGGATCTCTTCATGATAAAGTTCTATTTATCGATAAATTTTGATAAATATTAATTACTAAATGATCGAAATGTAGATTCAACAGTAAGAAACAATTTTATCAATAGTGGATCACAATGATGTTTCCATGACAAACACTTTTCAAAAGCATGGTATTTTATTTGGTGGACAATCTAAACGAGGGCTTTTCTGGATGTGGAAAAACAAAAGTAATGCTCCATTTATTAGACCATCCCAATGGTTAACGGTTCGAAAATATTTATTTATATTCTAAATCCTTATATCAACCCAAATATGAATATTGATGAAACCTGTGAAAGAAATAGGGTATTTTAAATATAACGATGGTGATGTAGTAATACTTCCAGAAGAAATAGAGTCAAATTTAGTAATAATAATCAATGATTTAGCTTCTTGTAATCAAAATATTATCAAGAACTATTTTTGTTTTGGGCGTCATAAAATACCGATTGTTTTTATTTGTGTCAAACCTACTCCGCCATTCTAAAACAACTCTGTGGAGATAATGCTGATCTTATTGTAATATTTCCTCAAGATATAACCAACCTGAAACATATTTATAACGACCATGTTGATATGACCTTTCAAAATTTAAGAGAGTTCTGTGCATTTTGTTGGAAAGATAAGTACGGATTTATTGTAGATAAAGATTGTACTATATATAAAGTCAGGAAGGTATCGGAAAGGATTTGATAAATTTATTCGTATATAAAGTGAAAACGCCAAATAATTTCAGTCAGTAATCATGGACAATCGAGGGGCAGCACAGCTGTTAAAGACCAGAACGGCATTGAAACAAAAGTATGAGTTTGAAAAGTGATATTGTCAAATCACAGTCACAGTTAGAAAAAACATATAAACCGATAACACAAGATCTTAATGAATTGGTATCAACTCTCATTAAAACAGAAAATACCCCTCGAAAATCTCATTTGAAAGAAGAATTGAAAGAACAAATCAGTCGGGAAAGTTTACACTCTCAACTGAGTACACAAACACCTCTTGAATATTATCATACAACAGCTCCTTTAGTATCCCTTACTGTTGTTCCACTCGCTGGCAATGCTTGCAGTCTTTCTGGCATGGTCTTCTGGAAAAACCATCTGCATTACACTACTTAAAAGAAATAGCTGATTACATTGTGGAACCCCTAACATACTTAATAAATAAATTATTAGAATGCGGTATTTTTCCAGATGCTATGATTAAACCACTTTACAAGTCAGGTGATAAACAAGAGGTATCGAATTATAGGCCGCTCTCTATTATATCGAACATGGTTAAAATCTATGAAAAAATATTAAAAATCAGAATATGATGTTCCTTTTTAAAAAAATATAAAATTATTTCGGCGAACCATGGAGGCTAGACCAACGAATGATTCAATAGCAGATCTAACCGCTAAAATATATAATGCAATGGATTCATCCGAGCTCTCTCTATGTGTTTTCGTTGACCTAGTCAAAGCATTCGACATGGTTAGTTATTCCGATTTATTAGATACTCTGGAGAATTCCTACCTAACAAACCAAAAACAATCCGTCAACATAGATAATTTTAATGCAATATAACCAACGTATGTTACTAAGTCCCACAGGGTGCAGTACTAAGACCAATTTTATTTTGTATTTATGTCAATGACCTATTCAATACACCAATTGACGCTGAAATAGTATGATATGCTGATGACATGGTTATTTTCTTTAAGGATAGTACATGAGAATCGTTAAAATGTACAGTTGAGAGGGATTTTAAAACGGTAGTAATTTTTTTTTAATAGTAAAGTACTAATAATAAATTTTGATATGACTCATTACTTACCTTTTTCCAGTTATATGAATGGTCCCCAAAATTTACCACGCTCAGTATAAAATAAGAAGATTATGAAATGGCAATAACATCTGTTAAAACTGTAAAGCATTTGAGCATTACCATTGATGGTCATCTAAAATGGGATATACATGTTCACAACATAGTAAAAAAACTTTAAAACAAATTAGGTATCGTCTTCTTGGCAATGTGACGTAACAAAGTGGTATTCGTGTTGTGTTACTTTGGCACCCTTCAGGACAGTAGCGGTATTTTGAACTTTTTATTTCGGTACATTCTCGAGCGCCAGTTCCTGTTTTAAAGTGTAGGAACAGCACTTCTATCAGCGATATGATAGAAGCTAGGATAACTCAGTGAAGAAACTGAATAACCAGGCGGTCTGTATGTGTAGTTGTCGGTTGCATAACAATGGACAACTTCACTTTACCTGCCAATAATGATTTTCGCTGTACAAAAAGATTTCCTTACTTATACATTTGCTTTAAATAAAAGGCAGACTTTCAACTTTACTTACTTTATTTATTTGCTTCACAGGAGAATAATATATATATATATATATATATATATATATATATATATATATATATATATATATATATATATATATATATATATATATATATATATATATATACATATATATGATATATATCTATAATATATATATATATATATATATATATATATATATATATATATATATATATATATATCCAGAAAAACTGAACATACAGCTTATAAATTTTCTTACAATTAATAAGATGCTCTCCCAAAGTCAACATGGGTTTACAAAACAAAAAAAGTATAGACTCAGCACTTAGCGAATTTGTAAATGGAATAGTAAGTACACTAGACAAATCAAAAATTGCTATGGGGCTCTTTGTAGATTTCTCTAAAGCGTTTGACTGTGTTGATTATTCTATGCTATTAACGAAATTAGAAAAATATGGAGTTAGTGGTATTGCTCTTAAATGGTTTAATTCATATTTATCAAATCGCCTTCAACAGGTGAAAATTAAAGAGTCATTTTCCAGTCTAGTTATAGTCAATACAAGAGTTCCTCAGGGATCAACTTTGGGTCCAACATTGTTCGTCATTTTCATTAATCATATGTTGAAATATTTAGAGCATCCATTGTGTTCAATAGTATCATACGCAGATGATACTAATATTTTAATAAAGTGTAAAAATCTGTCTGATGCGGAGAATTGTGCAATCTTAACGTATGCAAAAATCAACAATTGGATTGAAAAAAACAAATTATGTGTTAACCACGAAAAAAAGCACTCATAGTTTTTAGAACGTCACAATCTAATCTTAATGTGAGTGACGGGATAGTGTAGGATGGCCAAACAAATATTAATTACTCATTAATAACGCTGGCCGAGGTGATTGGAGTACAGCCACGGTCTTGCGCTGGCGTCACACGTGCCGATTTAGAAGTGATTTACGCTGCAGTCTTATTTGAACGGTTAAGTGTGAGGTTGTACCTATAAATTATACATAAAGTCAAACGCGCCAAAGGGTAAAAAACGACCGTACGCGGACACAGTGAATAAATTTATCGGTGAATTTCCGGATTTATTCTATGACGGATGCAAAATAATTTGTAAAGTTTGCAATCAAGACTTAATGTGCTGGCACAAAACAGATTGTCGTCGTCATATCAATACCGCGCAACATCAAAATAAAAAAATGGCATGCCTTTGACAACTCAGTTTATTTTTGATTTATTGTTAATGTTAATAGCCTGTAATATTTCGCTACACATACTGGATAAACAACCATTTCGGGAGTTTTGGAATAAATACAATCCCCAGGTGAACTTACCAAGTCGTACATCGTTACGTAGATATATTCCAGCTGTTCGTGAAGACATTGTGAATAGGATTAAATGTGGATTAAAAAAATACACGGCTCTGGTTATGTATTGACGAGACGACAGATTGTAAAAAAAAATCTATTTTAAATATTATAGTACGTGTACTGGACCCTCTTAAACCAACATTTCCACTTTTACTAGCTAGTAAAAGACTAACTGCGTGTACTGGAGAAATAATTACGCATGTGGTGTTGGAGACATTCGAAAAATTTGAACTTTCAACAAGTCAAGTATTGATGTTTGTGACTGATGGTGCCGCGACAATGTGCGTGGTAGGCCCTTCTCTTCAAAGAGACAATTGTAGGTTTTTACATGTTACGTGTAAAGTGCATGAGTTACATCTTGTGGCAGAAATAATTCGTAAATGTTTTCCAGAGGTAGATGCATTAATAGCAAATACAAAAAAAGCATTTCTCAAATCTCCTAAACGGCTTCGAGCATTTCACAGACAGTGTCCTGGTATCCCTGAACCACCAGAGCCGATTCTTACACGTTGGGGAACGTGGTTGAAAGCGGCTTTTTATTATGCTGAATATTTTCAACAAATAAAAGCTGTGATACTACAGTTCAACCCTAACGAGGCTGCAGCTATTAGGGGAAAGCCAGACCAGCTTTCAAGACGTTTCCCTTGAAACAGATTTAAAAGCTATTAATAACAATTACACGACGGAATAGAGAAATTGCAAAATAGTTCGTTGTCGTTAGTGGAATCGCTGCAAATAGTAGACGACGTAAATACACAGCTACAGGCTATAAATGACGGAAAAATTAATCGCGTTAGTGAAAAATTCGAGTGTATTACAAAAAGATCCTGATTTTAGCAAATTAAGACAAATTTGTGATGGTGCATCTGCAACTTCGTTAAGTGAGTTCATAGATTGTTTTACTTATGCCTGTATTACATCCGTAGATGTCGAACGGTCATTTTCAAAATACAAACATATTTTTTCACCAAAGCGAACATCGCTGACGGAGACAGCTGTAGAAACATACCTGATGCTATTATACTATAGATCTTCCCCACTTTCTGATGACGACAACCAAACTACTTCATAAATCTGTTAAAAGGGTGAGTTTTATACAAATTTTTATAAAATGTAACATTATTGTTAAAATTTATTTCCATTTATTGCACTTATTCAAGTATTATGATATGATGTAAACATATGAGTCATATGACGGCTCTGTCGGCCAGGTGACCTCGGCCAGCTTTACTCATTAAATACGAAAATGTTGGGGTTAAGGATAGATTGTCACCTTAAATGGTCTAGCCACATTCAAGATGTATTCACTAAATTGTCAAAGGTATGTTATGCGTTAGCTTTGACATCTAAACAGTGTTGTTCAATCGTTATAAGGCAATTATATTTCACTTCATTTCATTCTGGCATCAAGTACGCAATAGTATATTAGGGCCTATCACCTGAAACGCATGGCGTTTTTCTTTTACAAAAACAAGCAGAGTGCATCATTGCGAATTTAAAATATAACAAATCTTGCAGGAATTCATCTAAATCATTAAATATTCTCACCATGATATCAATATATATTTATGAAATTACATGTTTCGTATATAAAAACAAATTAACTTTCTTGGAAAACAGAAAACAACATCCTCACAATACCAGAAAAAAAAACCTTCTTTTACCACCTAAGCATGAGACAGCGCTGGGTCAAAAAAGTATTTTTTTTAATGGATGTAAATTTTTCAATGTGCTACCGGAAAAGATTAAATCTTTACCAACAATTTACAAATTCAAATCTGCTGTAAAATTGCTGTTGCTAAATAAAAATTGCTACGCCATCGACGAATTTTTTAACAACTAGTTAATTAAGATGTTATACTACTTATTTTAACAATGCAAACAAACTTGATAAATATCAACTATTTAATGTATTATAGTTATATTTGTGTATGTATGTGTAAATGTGTATATGTGTATATATGTGTATATTGTTACACCCTAAAATATCAGCTGCTATAAAACTAAATTAAGTCGCCCCTCATTTTAAGATTGTAACCCTCTTATCTATTTTAAGTTGCTTTTACCATAAATATGTCATATATGTGTTTTGATACAACAATTAATTTTTAATGTACAGGATTTAATATCTGTTAGTTAGATAAACTTTAGGGTCAAGGGAGATAAGCTCCCTTATTTTCTAGAAATAGACGTGCCTACGTGCCGTCTTAAGAGTATACAGTTTAGGATCATATAAATAGAGGTGGATGTCACTTCCATGTAGAGTTTTAGCTTAGACATTATACTGTTCAGTTGTCTCTTCGAATTTAAGCATTTTCATTGTTGCGTATAATAAATTGTTTTTAAAAACATATTTTTTTAATCGGCCATGTAACAAAATTGGCGCAGTCGCGGTAGGATACGTCGCGTTCACAAGAAAAACTGCAACATTTTTCCTTGTATCGAACGTCTGAGGCCCAACTCATTAAGACGTATCACGAACCTCGTCGAAGAAGATACCCAATTTACGGCTGGAGGATTAGGAGCACCTGGTGGAACCCCTGTCCGGCTTAAAGAAAAAAACAACCCTAAAACTCCCTAGGAAGAGCAGAAAAAGAAATTAACTGTCCGTGGAGTAGGAACACCTGGTGAAACTCCTGACGGATACCGATGAATTCAAAAACAATTTACATGTAAGTACTTTTGTGTATTATTTTGAAACTGCTCTTATCTAGTAACTGAGTAAATTTTAAGAATAAAAATAATATTTTAAAAGGTAACAAATCAAAGTGAATAATAAAAGAAATAAAAATAAAGATTTTTTTACGTTTAATAATAAATAAATAGTTTATGAGTAGAAAAAGCTACTAAGTAAATTGCTTGAATATTTTGAAAGACTAAACTTAATATAAATCTACTAGAAATTATTTTTTTTGATTGCTAATAAATATGGAACATTACGAAGAACAAGAAGAAATTGCTTACGTTTATAAACTAAACAAATTATTTTCAATTATCCCCGAATGTGAAGGTGATCAAATATTATCAAATACATTTTTAAACTTTTGCAATTCAGCACTTGAACTAGCTGAAGAATATCAAGCTCCACTAATTGTGTTGCATATTAAAAATAAATTAAGAGGTAGAGCTTCGCAGCTTATAAATTCCAGAAATTTAAATACTTGGCCTGAAATTAGGGAACTTTTATTAATACATTTTGGTGACTCTAGATACCTTATGAGCCTTATTCATGATTTACAAAAGCTGAAACAATTACCAAATGAATCTCCACTAACATTTGCACATAAAGTTGAAATTCATAATGCAAAATTACATGCGGCAATAAATAGCCAAGAGTTAACCGCTGAGCAAAAAAAATTTAATTGAACAAATGTACTTAGACACCCTTTTAATCAACCGGTTTAGAACCTAAATTATCTCCAATAATTAGAGCTTCGAATCCAACTACTAGAGGCGAGGCAATATACAAAATAAATACAATTATCGTATCTCGAAAACCAGAGATTTTCGCGATATCAAAATAATAATAATAATCAAAATAAACGACCTCCTCAACCTTATAAACCAACCTAATTATTGCAAAAAGATTGGTCACACTATAGACATTTGCTATAAAAGACAAAATCAAAATTTAAGCCCTTTGAATACAAATTCTTTATCGTATTATAATAGAAATAATAATAATCATAGGCCCTCAGCACCAAATAACTTTAGAAATTCAAATAATTACCAAAGCTCATCACAACCGATTACAAATTATCAACGTAATTTTAATCAAAATTATACAGCTCCAAGAAACCATCATTTAAACTCATACAAGAGTCGGGATATTCAGGCTGGCACCTCGACTCAGGAAATCAGCCCAGTCAAATTCAAAATGTAGAAGAGATAATGCCACAAATGGAACAATTACAAATGAGAGACAATCATCAAGTATTTTTAAATTAAACCAAATTTTCACGACAAATTTAGAAAATCTATTCTACATAACTGATCGAACAGATAAATTCAAATTAGTAATTGATACAGGCGCGGGTATAACAATATTTAAACAAAAAAACTGTCCCACCTGAAAGTAAAATTTTCAAGGATGGAAATATACTCATCCAAGGTATAACAAATCAAATAATAAATATTACCGATTACACTTATATAATATTTTTAAAAGATAGTAAACCCCTTAAAGTCTATATATATAACTAGAGCTGTCCGATGTGGCTGGAGTACAGCCACGGTCTTGCGCTGTCGTCACACGTGCCGATTTAGAAGTGATTTACGCTGCAGTCTTATTTGAACGATTAATGTGTGAAGTTGTACCTATAAATTATACATAGTCAAACGCGCCAAAGGGTAAAAAACGACCGTACGCGGATACAGTGAATAAATTTATCGGTGAATTTCCGGATTTATTCTATGACGGATGCAAAATAATTTGTAAAGTTTGCAATCAAGACTTAATGTGCTGGCACAAAACAGATTGTCGTCGTCATATCAATACCGTGCAACATCAAAATAAAAAAAATGGCATGCCTTTGACAACTCAGTTTATGTTTGATTTATTGTTAATGTTAATAGCCTGTAATGTTCCGCTACACATACTGGATAAACAACCATTTCGGGAGTTTTGGAATAAATACAATCCCCAGGTGAACTTACCAAGTCGTACATCGTTATGTAGATATATTCCAGCTGTTCGTGAAGACATTATAAATAGGATTAAATGTGGATTAAAAAATACACGGCTCTGGTTATGTTTTGACGAGACGACAGATTGTAAAAAAAATTCTATTTTAAATATTATAGTACGTGTACTGGACCCTCTTAAACCAACATTTCCACTTTTACTAGCTAGTAAAAGACTAACTGCGTGTACTGGCGAAATAATTACGCGTGTGGTGTTGGAGACATTCGAAAAATTTGAACTTTCAACAAGTATTGATGTTTGTGACTGATGGTGCCGCGACAATGCGTGTGGTAGGCCGTTCTCTTCAAAGAGACAATTGTAGGTTTTTACATGTCACGTGTAAAGTGCATGCGTTACATCTTGTAGCAGAAACGATTCGAAAATGTTTTCCAGAGGTAGATGCATTAATAGCAAATACAAAAAAAGTATTTCTCAAATCTCCTAAACGGCTTCGAGCATTTCACAGACAGTGTCCTGGTATCCCTGAACCACCAGAGCCGATTCTTACACGTTTGGGAACGTGGTTGAAAGCGGCTTTTTATTATGCTGAATATTTTCAACAAATAAAAGCTGTGATACTACAGTTCAACCCTAACGAGGCTGCAGCTATTAGGGAAAGCCAGACAAGCTTTCAAGGCGTTTCCCTTGAAACAGATTTAAAAAGTATTAATAACAATTATAGGGGACTACACGACGCAATAGAAAAATTGCAAAATAGTTCGTTGTCGTTAGTGGAATCGCTGCAAATAGTGGACGACGTAAAAACACAGCTACAGGCTATAAATGACGCAAAAAATAATCGCGTTAGTGAAAAATTCGAGAGTGTATTACAGAAAGATCCTGATTTTAGCAAATTAAGACAAATTTGTGATGGTGCATCTACAACTTCGTTAAGTGAGTTCACAGATTGTTTTACTTATGCCTGTATTACATCCGTAGATGTCGAACGGTCATTTTCAAAATACAAACATATTTTTTCACCAAAGCGAACATCGCTGACAGAGACAGCTGTAGAAACATACCTGATGCTATTATACTATAGATCTTCCCCACTTTGTGATGACGACAACCAAACTACTTCATAAATCTGTTTAAAAGGGTGAGTTTTATACAAATTTTTATAAAATGTAACATTATTGTTAAAATTTATTTCCATTTAATATACTTATTCAAGTATTATGATATGATGTAAACATATGAGTCATATGACGGCTCTGGCGGCCAGGTGACCTCGGACAGCTCTATATATAACTTAGATATTGAATCCGATGTTATTTTAGGTTTAGATTTTTTAGAAACTGTTGGTTGCATGATAGATTTAGTCAACAAAAAATTAGTTATACCAGAAAAATCATTTGCCTTGTATAAAGTCGGACAAGAAATTCAAAAAAAATATTGAAACTAAGTTCGAAAATAATTATGGAAAATCACCGACGATCTGCACTAATAATAATTTTAAAAATATTAATAATGTTAGATGATATTTTACAAGTTGTTGGCTGCTAAAGTAGAAATTATTTCTTCAATAAAAAATAGAAAAAACTTTATTTCCTATTTTTATTTTTAGAGGATTTCCAGCCAGGTACATGAACAATTTATCCTACGTTTTAATTTCATCGTATGGGTTGGTTTTATTTTTATTTTTTTTCATAATTTTTTATTTGGTAGGTATGTGTGTACGTGTAGTTCGACGAGTTAGGCAGATTAAATAGGAA
The DNA here is from genome assembly GCA_029963845.1 of Rhamnusium bicolor. Lineage (NCBI taxonomy): Eukaryota > Metazoa > Arthropoda > Insecta > Coleoptera > Cerambycidae > Rhamnusium > Rhamnusium bicolor. The sequence continues at coordinate 93,140 of JANEYF010000969.1, forward strand.
ATAAAGTTTTTTCTGTTTTTTATTGAAGAAATAATTAATAATGTAACAATAGAACCCAGAACTGAACAAATATTTAAATTAAAATGTAACTTCAAAAATACAACGGCATTTTTAAATAAACGTGATTACGACTTAGCAAAAGTTCCAAATGCTATGATTCAAATAAATGAACAAGGTGAATTTTTTACATCTATAGTGAACTGTAATACAATTACCAAAACAATAAAGCTTGATAAATTAAAACTTGAACTTATTAGTAATATTCAAGAAATTTTAAATTGTAACATAAAACACTCACCACATTCATTTTATAGAAATAAAGAAATAAAAAGTCAATTACGTATTGACATCTTAATAATAAAGAGAAAGCATTAATAGAAAATCTATGCTTATCATTCGAAGATATTTTTTTTCGAGGGAGATCAATTAACATTTACTAACCAAATAAAACACGAGATAAATACGAGTAACAAAAATCCTATATTTATAAAATCGTATAGATATCCCCACGTACATAAACAAGAAGTTAAAACACAGATTAGTAAAATGTTAGATCATGGGATAATACGACCTTCAGTGTCCCCTTGGTCCAGCCTCGTATGGGTGGTACAAAAAAAAATGGACGCTTCAGGAAAACAAAATTGGCGAATAGTTATTGACTATAGGAAATTAAATGAGAAAACGGTAGGCGATAAATACCCTTTACCTAATATTTCAGATCTTTTAGACCAGTTAGGAAAATGTGATTATTTTACGACTTTAGATCTTGCCTCTGGCTTTCACCAAATTGAAATAGAGGAAAAAGATATTCCAAAAACTGCCTTTTCTGTAGAAAATGGTCACTATGAGTTTGTCCGGATGCCTTTTGAGTTACGTAACGCACCGGCAACATTTCAAAGAGTCATGGATAATATCATGACGGGAATACAAAACGAAAAATATTTAGTTTATATGGACGATGTTATAATTTATTCATCAACATTTAATGAACATATGAAACGACTGAATGAAGTGTTTAGTCGCTTGCGAAAATATAACTTAAAAATTCAACCAGACAAGTGCGAATTTCTTAGAAAAGAAGTGTCATATTTAGGACATGTAATAACTGAAAAAGGCGTAAAGCCAAATCCAGACAAAGTAGCTGCAGTACAAAGATTTCCAGTACCCAAAAATCAAAATGATATCAAGAATTTCTTAGGAATGGCTGAATATTACCGACGCTTTATACCAAATTTTAAAAATAACAAAACCTCTTATACGATTGTTGATTTTAATTTCAATTCCGATTATATGGAATCTTTTGAAACACTTAAAAAAAGAATTAGTAACTTCTCCTATATTAATTTACCCCAATTTTGAAGAAGAATTTGTCCTAACTACGGACGCAAGCGAATTTGCCCTTGGCTCTGTTTTATCCCAAGGCCCAATTGGAAAAGATTTGCCCATACCATATGCAAGCAGAACATTATTCACTACTGAAACCAAATATTCTGTGATAGAGAAAATTTCTCGCTATCATATGGTCGGTACATCATTTTAGACCTTATATATATGGTTTACGTTTTAAATTAGTGACAGATCACAGACCATTAACTTGGCTGTTTTCTATCAAAGACACTGGTAGCAGACTTGCATGATGGCGCTTAAAATTGGAAGAATATGATTACGAAATCATTTATAAACCCGGGAAAATAAATTTCAATGCTGATGCCCTTTCAAGATTAAAAGTTAATCATATTAAAGAAAGTATCCTTTTCAATAATAATGTAATTAAAGAGGACGAAAATTCTCAAACTAGCTAAACAAACGCAATAACCGAAAACGATATATCAAAAGAATTTGAACTCTTTAAAAAGAAACAAGAAAATGAATCACTCATAGATTATTCAAAAATTACTTATACTAATAATCAGTTACTTGACAGGTCACATAAAAATATTATAGTTTTCTTTCAAAAAGGTAAATTACAAAAATTGCATGAAGAAATCTTAGACGACGTTTTAGAAAACGATGTGGAAATTTCTTGTGAAAAAATAAATATAATCAATAGTTCGAAAGGTAGAAATCGTGATTATTATATAATAGCCGTTCCCTATGAAAACGAATTTGCAATCGAACATTTATTTAAATTATTAATGTTGAACAAAGCTGACTTAGATATATCAAAGCAATATCACGTAGAAAACATATTAAATTTACCAATATTAGAAATATTCTCTTTTATTTTTGCTGATGATAATATAAAATTAACTATATGCCAAAATATTGTAACGACTCCAGATGAAGATCAAAGGCCCATTATTATAAACCAATATCACGACGGTAAAGCAAATCTACATCGAGGAATCAACGAAACCATTCGGCGTATAAAAGAAAAATATAACTGGCCTAACCTTACGAAAGATGTCGAAAGTTACGTCAAAAGTTGCGATACTTGTGCAAAAACTAAAACTATACGTATAAATCTCTCACAACCCTTAGTAATTACAGAAACACCAAAAACTCCATTTGAATGTATTAATATCGATTTATTAGAAATACCTACAAAAAATTATTTACTTACTATCCGAGATGAATTAACAAAATTTACTCAAGCCTATCCTATTGAATCTAAAGCTGCCAAAAATATTGTAAATACTCTTTTAATCTAGTTCCAGTATTATGGAACTCCTTTAAGAATCCGCTGTGATTCAGGAGGTGAATTCAATTGTTAAAAGATTTATGTTTATTATACGATATTAAACTAACATTTTCTTCTATAGCACATCCACAATCAAACGGATCTCTTGAAAGTTTTCATTCAACGCTACTTGAAATGCTTAGAGTTCACAAAACAGACAACCCAGATGAACACCCATTGACGATTGTTCCGTACGCTATAATTTGTATAATAACTCATTGAATAGTACACATGGTTTCACACGCTACGAATTAATCTTCGGGCATACGTCCAGTCGCCCACCAGAAACATTATATAATCAAAAAGAACTAATTATTAAATATATCCGCGATTTAAATAACAGAATATCATATTACTATAAAATCGCTAGAGATAGAACACAAAAAAGTAAAGAAAAAGCTAAAGCACGTTTCGACAAAAATGATTTCGAAACTGGACAACAAGTATATTGAAAGGAATCTCAAATTAAAAATAAATTAGGAGACTAATTTTTAGGACCTTTTAAGATTAAAGAAATATTCGATAATAACTGTTGTATTATTGAAAATAAACAATATTCAACAAAAGTAAATTTCGATCGCCTAAAGCCATGCTTTAGTAGACAAGACGAGAACTAAAAAATATTTTTTCTCTCCTTTCAGGCTTTCGATCCTAACCACCGTACGATGCTGGTACGACTTAAAATAGCTAAACAATACGATTGGTACACACTATCAACCGGAAAGTAGTATTAAAATCTATAATGAAAAATGGATCCTTTTAGTATATAAGGATATATCTTCGTTAAGAAAAACATTTGAGTACACTGACTCATTACTAATTTCTCTGACTTCTAATATATGATCAAAATCACCTAAGCTTTTACCCTTTTATGGAAACCTAAAGCCTCATATAACTGTGTTAACTCAAATTCGAGAAACTATAGAAAATAAGTTCGTTAAAATAAGATAGACGTTGATAAAGAACAAATAGTAGACGTAATGAGGTATTATTAACGTTTTAGGATCACTCTTTAAATCAATCACAGGCAATCTCGATGCTTCAGATGGCGAATATTACGAAGATTGTATAAATAAGTTCAAACAAGATGAAAATAAACTCGAAAACCTATTAAAGAATCAAATATTAGTTATAACCTCTACTATTCAAAATTTCAATTTATTATACTTACTATTCGTAAATTACAAATTGACGAAGAAACGTTTAATAATAACATAAAATCTATACAGCATTCTATTCAAGAAATAAACGACAACCAAATGTATTATATTGTTAGATTAAAGGCAATTGATATATGCGAGACCTTACTCGAAATTTACACAATGATTGAAACACAATTAGATGAAGTATTGAATTCTATTACTTTTGTTAGACTAAAAATAATTCATCCTTCAGTTATAGGACCAAAAAACCTTATATCGCAATTATCTAAAATATCTCAATCCTTGCAAAGAAACAATTTACCTTTAGTACCAACTTCCAAAAACATAGGTAGATATTTTGATATAATAGAATTACAAGCCTATCAAACATATAATCGCTTAGTATTCATATTAAAAATCCCCGTTGTTGAACCAACAACGTATAGATTATTTAATTGAACGAAATTCAATTTTAACATTAGCTCCTACATGTACCAGTTACATAGGCACAACAGGAATTCAAGCAAGTAACAAAGTTTCTGAAAATTCCAGACCATTTGAAATACCAAATATTAATTTTAACTGTTGTGATCATTTGCCTGCAACATGCAGAATTACCAAAACTGCAATCTTTAAAAATAAATAAACTAAGTCTTGATGAACTTAATATTGTAGAACATGAACTAACCCAATATGGTAAGGAGTTAGATGATTTAATAAATGAACCTTTTGTTGTTAATCACACATCATGGTTTTTGTATTTTATAATAATTTTAATAATAAGCCTTGTCGTGTTGTATTGTATATGCAGATGCAGGAAATATAGACGTGTAAAAATAGGGTTTATCAATGGAAATAACAGTCCACCGAGACCTCCAGATCAACCCACAAAACCACCACTGTTGAATAGAATCAGGGATATGATACCTCAAAGAAGACAACCTTCAAGAAGAGTAAGAAATACCCAGATTGAAGAAGAAAACGATTTAACAGAGTTAAAGTTGAATTTAAAAACTACTGCTTAATATTGTATGTATTTTGTATTAAAATGTTGTGCATTGTATAGCCCAAAATTTATTATTAGGGGCGAGTATTGTTACACCCTAAAATATCAGCTGTTATAAAAATAAATTAAGTCTCCCCTCATTCTAAGATTGTAACACTCTCATCTATTTTAAGTTGCTTTTAGCATAAATATGTCATATGTGTTTTGATACAACAATTAAGTTTTAATGTATGGGATGTAATATCCGTTAGTTAGATAAACTTTACAGTCAAGGGAGATAAGCTCCCCTATTTTCTAGAAATAGACGTGCCTACGTGCCGTCTTAACAGTATACAGTTTAGGATCATATAAATAGAGGTGGATGCCACTTCCTCGTAAAGTTTTAGTTTAGACATTATACTGTTCAGTTGTCTCTTCGAATTTAAACATTTTCATTGTAAAAAGTATAATTGTATTTTATTTTGTTGTGTGTAATAAATTGTTTTTAAAAACATAATTTTTTAATCGGCCACTTAACATATATATGTTTATATGTGTGTGTATACAAATATTTATAAGTACTTCGTAAGAATTTTATCAAAATCTTTAGATAATTTTTTACATTAGAGATCCAACTTATTAAATTTAAAATTCATATTTGATGGTATACAATAATTGCCAATTTTTTTTATTTTTCTCGTCTTTTTTTCCTTCATATTGTATCGATATTTTCTGTTGTACAATGACAAAATTTCTTAAACGTACTCAGTATTAAGTAGTTTTCTGAAATTAATAAATATATTATTTTTTTTCCCGGTTTCCCGATGCCAGTCAGTCCTCCCGTGGCCTCCGACGCCTCACGGGAGTCGCGCCGGCGCATCAACTACAGCCACTCCCCACATCCCGCAGGGTTAGTGACTGTAGATACCAGAATCATGTGCCCTAAGCAGACGGAGAGAACCCAGAATGACCGCCTTCTGCATTTGACCTGCCAGCCACTCGGCTGATTTATGGCAGGCCGGTATGATCTTCAGTTCCGAGAGCAGCGTAGGCTTTATCCCTCCGAGTACACCGATTATAAGGACGACCATCTTTACCGAGTAGCCTGGGTACAGCACTTGGAGCTCGTACCGGAGATCGCGATATTTGGTCCGTTTCTCCTCCTCCTTCAAGGTGATGTTTTTCTCTGCAGGTGCCGAGAACTCGATGACATACATCACCTTGAGTTGATGGTCGAGGAGGACTATGTCAGGCTTGTTGGCTTGGATTAGCCTGACAGTCGGGAACGAGTAGTTCCAGTAAATCCGGCATTTCTCGTTCTCGACAACGGACTCAATATCTCCGGGGACGTAAGGCAGCACTGTTGTCTGGTCTACCCCATACGAGTGCCTTAGATGGTAGTATAGCACTCGTAACGCCGCGTTATGCCGGTGGATGTAGGCCGAAATCGCATATATGGGGCATGCAGATAGTAAGTGCATGAGCGAATCCGGCGCCTGATGGCAGGTCCTGCAGTTGATATCAGGAACCTCTACACGCGACACGCGGCTGCGGTAGACCAAGGTGTTGATAACACCATCTTGGCAGTCCATAATGAATCCCTCGGTCTCCGACTTAAGCCCTGCTGACCTTAAAAAGGCGAAGGTAGCCTGGTCGATAAACCCAGTGTTTCTATGTTCTTAGAGAAGACACCATGCTGGGGTTTATCGACATGCTGCCGAAACAGATTTTCCTGTTCCGCAGCTCTGATTCGGGCTTTCAGACGATTTGGCTGAGGTTCGGTGACTGACTCAACATCAGCACCTCGCCGGCCTCCTCGCCTGATGTCAAATGCGAGACCGAGTTCATCTGCGGCTCTTTTTGCTGCCTTGAACAATCCTGCTCCCACTCCTACAGTTTCGTGATGTTTTACAAACCGCAAGAGGGGATCTGAGCTCCTGAGTATGTTACATGCCATACTCAGTACTACTCTGCCATGCGTACACTCCAGGCTCAAGAGTCCTTGGCCCCCCCGTTGACGTGGGAGGTACACACGAGGAACGGACGATCTAGGATGAATACTTCTGTGAATATTCATCATCTTGCGGGTATCTCTATCTAATTGGCGCAGCTCCTCTACCGTCCTCTTTACTACTCCGAAGGAATAGAGCAGAACCGGAACGGCAAGCATATTAGTTGCAGACACCTTGTTCTTCCCCGAAAGTTCGGAAGACCAAATCTTTCGGAGGCGATGTCTGTACTTGCCGCGGAGAGAATCTTTTATTTGTGATATATCCTGGATGTGCCTTTGTTGCACACCCAGATATGTATAGGTCTCTCCGGCATCCAGATGTCTTAGGATGCTTCCGTCTGCGAGCTGCGCATCTTCAGAAAATTCCCCGCATCGTCCTCTCTTGAGGTGGACGACTGCACATTTGTCCAACCCGAACTCCATACCAATTACCCGCGTATATTCTTCGACCACCCTAAGAGCGTTTTGTAGTTCACGCTCTCCGGAGGCATAAAGTTTAAGGTCATCCATATAAAATAGATGGGTGACCTTATGCCTCCGGTCGCTGGGTGGTCCAGATTGATATCCGTGGGTTTGGCGGAGCCCAACAGACAACGGCAGCAATGAGATGCAGAAGAGGAGAGGACTCAGAGAGTCACCCTGGAAAACTCCTCTCCTAAATGCCACCTGCTCTGTCGTGACCCGCTGTGCACCTGATATTATGGTGAAGCGGGTCTTTCAGAGCGGCAGCAGCTGTTCTATGCATCTCACTAGTGGTGCTGGTACCGCAAGACATTCGAGTAAGTGCAACAATAGCTGATGCGACGTTGTATCAAATGCCTTGCGGTAGTCAATCCAGGCCATCGATAGATTCCGCTTGTATTGCACAGAATCCTGTGTAATACAGCGGTCTATCAGCAGGCTGTCCTTGCAACCTGCCATGCCCTTCTTGGCACCACGCTGTTCGTGTATCTGCTGGAAGACCGGATCAACAGACCTCAGTGTCCTAGCATACAAGATACGTGTAAATAACTTGTAGCAGGAGTTGAGGCAAGTGATCGGCCTATAATTCCTCGGGTCGGAAAGATCCCCCTTTTTGGGGATAAGCACAGTACGTCCCTCGACGAACCAGTCCGGAATCTGCTGCCCCTCGTTCAACCATGAGTTGAAAACTCGCGCCAGACGGCGGTGAGTGGAAGGAAATTTCTTCCACCACCAGTTGTTAATGCCGTCTGGGCACGGGGCAGCGAAGTCCAACAAGTGCTTGTTGGACTTCCTCCGTACTGATTGCCGGGCATACTTCTTCTGGCTCTTTAAGATGTCTGTGACACAGAGCTTCGAAGTGTGCAATTGATGGAGTGTCGCTATTGAATGGACGCGTCGTTTCGTAGATTCCCTTCCAGAAGGTTTCGACATCTTCTACAGTCGGTGGATTCTCGACAACACGCTGTGGCTCTTGAAAGAGGCGGGAAGGATTCGTACGGAACAAATTGTTTTGTTCCATACTCCTCACCCGCCTCTTCAATGTTTTCTTTATCGCCATGAGCGCCCGGATCCTATCTAGACAGTGCTGCTTGATGGTAAGCATCACTGTCAGATTTAGAGTATGGCGTTGACGTCTTAATCCGGCTGCTATGCGCCGGATTCTGGGAGTAAATACTCTACCAGTCGTCTTATATTCCACCACACTCTGGATCCGAGAAGCGTGTTGTCTGGCCGACTGTATCTTGGCCTCGATTTTTTGTACACGCCGCTTGGCTTTCTCGACCCCGTGATTGGTTGACCTCTCACGGGGGACGAGTTGCTTCGCGGCGTTGTACACGGCACAGTTGATTTGCCAGATGTCTGCATCTTCCGGAATTTCCTCATCGATGACCTCGTCCATTCTAGCCAGGTCTTGTGGCTTTAGGTTAGCCCTGGTGTTAAGGCTAACCCTTGTCCTTAAGTCTACATCGGCGAACTCTAATGGATGTTCCCCATCAGCTGGTAATTGCCACGGTGGAACTGCGGCTGCCAGTTCTTCCAGCTGACGGGGTGTCCTTGTTGTAGGACACGAGCATTAGCAGAGCCGAAACGTAAGAAATAAAAAATTTTTTCAAAAAAAGAATTCATTTTTGCAAAATATACATTCACCGCTACGAAAACACTGGCAAACTTTACAAGAAACTTTACGAAAATTAGTTTTTCAAAATTTTAAAATATCTTTCAGGAAATTTTCAGGTTTCACTGAAAATAGACTGTTTTTCAGAAGTCGATAACTTACAAATGTAAACAAACTCATTTTAAATTAGTCAAATTTCACTATACTTTCCAATTTCTAAATTTTCAAAATTCTATAACTCAGACCGTGATCAATATTTTCCAATAATCTTTGCACAGAATTTTAGCTAATTTTTTTAACTAAATTTACCATACAGTCAGAACGACCGGTTCGTTATCATGCCGCAGGCCCTCAGCGCTTTCATATGACCATGTATACAAAAACCGCATTCACCACCGCACCTCACCTCTTGGACTTAGGCGAGGATTTTAATTATTAGAATTTAGCTAAAACATTAAACTAAAAAACCATTGAAAGAACTAATTAAAACAAGCATTTTAAACCAGAGATATTAATTAAAACATTAAAAATAAATAAATTATTTAACTTTTATTTCATTTCACATAAGAATTTCATACAATTTAACAAATAACACACTGTAACTTCCTTATTAATTAACCGATTTTAATAAACCAAAAACAAAAATATTCATTAAAATCCAAGCTGTCCAGAGGCATAAACACATTCAGTATAACCATTTACCACAGTTTCTAAAAAAGCGCGGGAAAGGAATCTTGGTATGGGTTGAGCTAGGTCATACGGGGCCCAGTTTGCTCGAGCGCTCGGTCAGAAAACGGCGCTCAGATTTCCGCCAGACCCGTATTACTCTAGCAAAACCAATTTTTCATTTATACCAAGTAGTCTGGCAAGAACACATACAAAGCTACGATCTCACTTCAACCAATCATCACACAGTATTCAGGTCCAATCTTTTATACTACCACAAATCGAACCAATCAGAATTTTTCAATTCTTCGGCATAGCAAGATCGTCCCACACAGCGGACCAACAAAAATTCACGAAGATTTCTCAAGTGCGAGACTTCAATCTAAATTCGGTCAACCGCGAAACGACGTTAAATCCGAAATACGTCCCAAGTTTCAAAGTTGTCAGTGTTTCCGAAGCGAAAAAGTAAAAGAAATTCTACCGCGACGGGAATAAAATTATTAAACATAATTTTCGCTAATAACCAAGTTCCTACAAGACCTTCCGACGCTGGAGGGGTAAGAGAACACATTCATTGATATTAGGATCAACATTTCCAGAGACTTTCCAGAACTTGCTGATTATTTTTGCTGAAAAATAATTTCAGTGCTCCTTCTGTATAAACATTCATTTTCAGCTAGGGAACCAGATACCTAGGCAGGAGAACATTTTTAACTAAAATTGTTAATTTTATAAACATTTATTCACTGTTAATATATATTAAAGTTATTCAAAGGCATTGTTTAATTTCACTTTTCAGTGATAGACATTTTCAGTAACTTTCAGTAAAAGTAACTTTTCAGTAATTCATACTTGTGTTTGAAAATTTGTCTGTTAAAGAATTTTAACTTATTCAAATATTTCGACTTCGCCTTTTTCACCTATTTCACACAGTAAATATTCTTCAAGCTATTATACTTTGACAAATTTTGAAACTTAAGTTTAATTTGTTTTCAAATGGACATTTTCTTAGAAGTTTTTAACTTTATTTTAAAGTAAATTCTTTTAAGTAAACTTTGTGCTTAACAAACTGCCTTACACATAAACTTTTTTCAAAGTGAACTTTTGATAAAAACTTTTGACATTTTTAAAACATTGTGCATTGCGTAACCTCTATAACGTGGTTAACCCCGAGTGGCTCTCCCCATATCTCTTGCAGATAGCAAATAAGCAAAAGAATTCGATTACACTTTCCCTCCAGCTTGGGAGGAAATAAACTAAGGTGTGTTTTATTACCTTTTCCCATCCTTAGCCACTCCCACACATAAAAAACGTTAAGTGTATTCTCTACAACCATTTCTACGTTCTCCAACTCATAACTTATCCCGAACTTCCACCGAGGGACCTACCTTCGTCGTGGGATTTGCACCAGGGGCCTACCCATAAGAGGTTAGAGCCACATAGGTAAACGCCATCGCTAACAACAAGACTCTCATTCTCGAGCAAAGCTCGGAATACACATAAAACATCGACCCTGAGCAATAGCCGATCCCCGAAAGTTAACGACGTTGGGTTTTGGGAAAATATCTTAAACGTTGCAAAAGGGCTCTGAGGCGTCGTTTCTGGCGCCCAACTCACTAAACTCAAATTATTAAACTTAAAAATTCGAAGCCCAGCCTCAAAGAGTTTTTTCGCAATAAAAAAGATTTACCCGGAGCTCATAGCCGTAGACACCCTTACGTAACCTATCCTGCGCAAGAAGGATACTTGGTCTCTCAGGTGTTGTTGAGAGAAGGCGCGATGCTCTGGATGCATTTCGCACCAAACTGCATGCAATCGCGCCATGTATCCCCTTCGCTCAGGTTCGCTAATCTCGCGGCAGGTCAGCAAGTCATCCTTTAGTTCCCTCGTCCACTTAAAGCGTCCATGTACAATAGCGTTGTTGTCATCGTTTGGACCGTCCGGTAAGGACCCTCCCATCTGTCCTTGACATCCATCCGGCTGAGGTCGATTGTGAGGGGCCCTTCTTAGGTTATAAGTAACCCGAGCTGTAAGAGTACCAGGGTGGTTAGCCTTGGTACCCCTGGCCGACATTAGTCAGGCAGAGTTGCCTCTACCTGTCCAGGGTGCACCAACGCGGAGGTTGCCGGCCTTGCACCCCTATTATTATTATTATTTTTTTTTTTCGGTTTCCCGATGCCGGTCAGTCCTCCCGTGGCCTCCGACGCCTCACGGGAGTCGCGCCGGCGCATCAACTACAGCCACTCCCCACATCCCGCAGGGTTAGTGACTGTAGATACCAGAATCGTGTGCCCTAAGCAGACGGAGAGAACCCAGAATGACCACCTTCTGCATTTGACCTGCCAGCCATTCGGCTGGTTTTTGGCAGGCCGGTATGATCTTCAGTTCCGAGAGCAGCGTAGGCTTTATCCCTCCGAGTACACCGATTATAAGGACGACCATTTTGACCGAGTAGCCTGGGTACAGCACTTGGAGCTCGTACCGGAGATCGCGATATTTGATCCGTTTCTCCTCCTTCAAGGTGATGTTTTTCTCCGCAGGTGCCGAGAACTCGATAACATACATCACCTTGAGTTGATGGTCGAGGAGGACTATGTCAGGCTTGTTGGCTTGGATTAGCCTGACAGTCGGGAACGAGTAGTTCCAGTAAATCCGACATTTCTCGTTCTCGACAACGGACTCAATATCTCCGGGGACGTAAGGCAGCACTGGTGTCTGGTCTACCCCGTACGAGTGCCTTAGATGGTAGTATAGCACTCGTAAAGCCGCGTTATGTCGGTGGATGTAGGCCGAAATCGCATATATGGGGCATGCAGAAAGTAAGTGCATGAGCGATTCCGGCGCCTGATGGCAGGTCCTGCAGTTGATATCAGGAACCTCTACACGCCACACGCGGCTACGGTAGACCAAGGTGTTGATAACACCATCTTGGCAGGCCATAATGAATCCCTCGGTCTCCGACTTAAGCCCTGCTGACCTTAGAAAAGCGAAGGTCAGCCTGGTCGATAAACCCAGTGTTTCGATGTTCTTATAGAAGACACCATGCTGGGGTTTATCGACGTGCTGCCGAAACAGATTTTCCTGTTCGGCAGCTCTGATTCGGGCTTTCAGACGATTTGGCTGAAGTTCGGTGACTGACTCAACATCAGCACCTCGCCGGCCTCCTCGCCTGATGTCAAATGCGAGACCGAGTTCATCTGCGGCTCTTTTTGCTGCCTTGAACAATCCTGCTCCCACTCCTACAGTTTCGTGATGTTTTACGAACCGCAAGAGGGGATCTGAGCTCCTGAGTATGTTACATGCCATACTCAGTACTACTCTGCCATGCGTACACTCCAGGCTCAAGAGTCCTCGGCCCCCCCCGTTGACGTGGGAGGTACACACGAGGAACGGACGATCTAGGATGAATACTTCTGTGAATATTCATCATCTTGCGGGTATCTCTGTCTAATTGACGCAGCTCATCTACCCTCCACTTTACTACTCCGAAGGAGTAGAGCAGAATCGGAACGGCAAGCATATTAGTTGTAGACACCTTGTTCTTCCCCGAAAGTTCGGAAGACCAAATCTTTCGGAGGCGGTGTCTGTACTTGCCGCGGAGAGAATCTTTTATTTGTGATACATCCTGGATGTGCCTTTGTAGCACACCCAGATATGTATAGGTCTCTCCGGCATCCAGATGTCTTAGGATGCTTCCGTCTGCGAGCTGCGCATCTTCAGAGAATTCCCCGCATCGTCCTTTCTTGAGGTGGACGATTGCACATTTGCCCAACCCGAACTCCATACCAATTGCCCGCGTATATTCTTCGACCACCCTAAGAGCGTTTTGTAGTTCGCGCTCTCCGGAGGCATAAAGTTTAAGGTCATCCATATAAAATAGATGGGTGACCTTATGCCTCCGGTCGCTGGGTGGCCCACATTGATATCCGCGGGTTTGGCGGAGCCCAACAGACAACGGCAGCAGTGAGATGCAGAAGAGGAGAGGACTCAGGGAGTCACCCTGGAAAACTCCTCTCCTAAATGCCACCTGCTCTGTCGTGACCCGCTGCGCACCTGATGTTATGGTGAAGCGGGTCTTCCAGAGCGGCAGCAGCTGTTCTATGCATCTCACTAGTGGTGCTGGTACCGCAAGACATTCGAGCAAGTACAACAATAGCTCATGCGATGTTGTATCAAATGCCTTGCGGTAATCAATCCAGGCCATCGATAGATTCCGCTTGTATTGCACAGAATCCTGTGTAATACAGTGGTCTATCAGCAGGCTGTCTTTGCAACCTGCCATGCCCTTCTTGGCACCACGCTGTTCGTGTATCTGCTGGAAGACCGAATCAACAGACCTCAGCGTTCTTGCATACAAGATACGTGTAAATATCTTGTAGCAGGAGTTAAGGCAAGTGATCGGCCTATAATTCCTCGGGTCGGAAAGATCCCCCTTTTTGGGGATTAGCACAGTACGTCCTTCGACGAACCAGTCCGGAATCTGCTGCCCCATGAGTTGAAAACTCGCGCCAGACGGCGGTGAGTGGAAGGAAATTTCTTCCACCACCAGTTGTTAATGCCGTCTGGGCCCGGGGCAGCGAAGTTCTTGGTACCAACAAGTGCTTGTTGGACTTCCTCCGTACTGATTGCCGGGCACACTTCTTCTGGCTCTTCAAGATGTCTGTGACACAGAGCCTCGAAGTGTGCAATTGATGGGGTGTCGCTATTGAATGGACGCGGCGTTTCGTAGATTCCCTTCCAGAAGGTTTCGACATCTTCTACAGTCGGCGGATTCTCGACAACACGCTGTGGCTCTTGAAAGAGGCGGGAAGGATTCGTACGGAACAAATTGTTTTGTTCCATACTCCTCACCCGCCTCTTCAATGTTTTCTTTATCGCCATGAGCGCTCGGATCCTATCTAGACAGTGCTGCTTGATGGTAAGCATCACTGTCAGATTTAGAGTATGGTGTTGACGTCTTAATCCGGCAGCTATGCGCCGGATCCTGGGAGTAAAAACTCTACCAGTCGTCTTATATTCCACCACACTCTGGATCCGAGAAGCATGTTGTCTGGCCGACTGTATCTTGCCTTCGATTTTTTGTACACGCCGCTTGGCTTTCTCGACCCCGTGATTGGTTGACCTTTCACGGAGGACGAGTTGCTTCGCGGCGTTGTACACGGCACAGTTGATTTGCCAGATGTCTACATCTTCCGGAATTTCCTCATCGATGACCGCGTCCATTCTAGCCAGGTCTTGTGGCTTTAGGTTAGCCCTGGTGTTAGGGCTAACCCTCGTCCTTAAGTCTACACCGGTGAACTCTAAAGGATGTTCCCCATCAGCTGGTAATTGCCGCGGTGGGATTGCGGCTGGCAGTTCTTCCAGCTGGCGGGGTGCCCTTACGTAACCTGTCCTGAGCAGAAAGGATACTTGATCTCTCAGATGTTGTTGAGAGAAGGCGCGATGCTCTGGATGCATTTCGCACCAAAGTGCATGTATTCGCGCCATGTATCCCCTTCGCTCAGGTTCGCTACTCTCGCGGCAGGTCAGCAAGTCATCCCGAAGTTCCCTCGTCCACTTAAAGCGTCCATGTTCATTGCCTTGGTTATCAACGTTGAGACCATCCGGTAAGGCCCCTCCCACCTGTCTCTGACCCCCATCCGGTTGGGGTCGATTGTGAGGGCCCTTAACCATATTCAAAACTTCACCGCAATTTTTTATCTCAATTCTCCGATTTTTAAAAGCCGAAATAGTAAAATTAATTTTCATTAAAAAACGCTCCCCAGTATAAGCGCGACGACGAGCGACGCGACATACTTACAAACATTAAAATGACCAAAACTCATAACGATGTTCATAAGCAATAATTACAAACCGGTCTGAACGATTTTATTGCAATCCGAGAGGCCCTACAAAATTTTAATTTCAGTGGTCGACAGAAGCAAATAATCATCAGAGGCCAAAGCCATCATAAAATAGTAAAAGCTAAATCTCTGTATTTCTATATATAAATTTTAAAAGATGATAGTCGCACACATCAAAAAATTAATTTTCATAAAATCAATTAAATAACAATTAATATCAAAGTAAAATAGTTTAAGACAATAATAATAATTTCAGGCAACAATCATTTTTTTCCACAGCACCTCATTAACCGCTAGATTTATTTATACGAGACTTAAACTTATAACATTGGAGTTTGGTACATCGTGTAGCAGACCATTCAGATCAACAAGCCGTATCGGGAGCTTTTGGCAAATCGCGAGCTTTTTTAGCGGGGTAGATTTTATTCTTACTATGCGCTTTCAAAACATGACATCATGTTAACATCGCAATATATGACGACGCAACCTCTAAATATAAAATTTCAGACAAGTTAAGACAACTCGACTTCATCGCGAGAACTTTAAGGTACTAAATTCATTTTGGTACTAAATTAATTTTTTAAGTATACATTATCCACTTTTGCATTCATACAGACTTGATGTCCCTCCACAAACGTCACCTAATTAACTTAAAACCGGGAGTGAACCCCATTATTAAACACCAACTGATCTCACACGGGCCCCAGAAGTCGTGAAATAGGCACTAAGAAATTTTTCCATGCACCAGGCTGTTATTTTTTGGTATCCAAGACATGAAGACGGCGTCCACCACTTATAAAGTAATTTTACAACATTCACCGCAGAAAACCAGGAGCACTTCTTCAGCAGCTTTTATCATTCGTGGATTTTGGCTTAAGGAGTCTTCCGTCATCAGATTTTACTGTAAAACTCTACATTATTTTTTATTTATTAATAAGCCTGGCCAAGGTCATTAATCCTACAGAGACGTACTGGTATGCATCATATCATAATACTTGAATAAGTACAATAATAAAAACAAAAATATTTTATATATTGTGATGTATGTTTTTGTACTATTTCGTTCGCTTTAAATCCTTTTTTATGTATTTTGTTCCGTTCAAAAACGTCACTGTCCGGAATATAATGATAAATAAACACTAACCTCCAAATATCTATCTGGTTCCCAATTGCTTATAATAGAGTATTTTTAGTAGGTGAAAAATATCTGTTTAACCTTTGGTCGATCTCATATTTATTAAGGAATTATTATGTTTACCATCTAAGTTAATATTATCTTGTACATATTTAAGTTATCCAATATTGTTGTTTATTATTTAAGTACTTTTGTTGTAATAACAGTCCCCAAAGTTAACGCTTTCACACTGAAAGAAAATATTATTAGAAATATGTGTCACATAAAATATGCAATCATTTATTACTTTATTAGATAAATATTCAATATTTACGTCGATATTAATTAAAGTTGGGAACAGCTGTTTATAGTTTTCCTTTCAAAGGGTTGCGACTGCCTTTGGTTGGTTTGACCTTCAGCTACTATTGTTAAAGTTTTCTGTCTCATAAACTACCCCGCTGTCTAACATTAGGGAGACAACTTATACCGCTCATAGATGGCGTTACGATCAACTTTTGGGGAATAATTAATTTAAATATCATTGTGTAATACATGTGTTATGTAGTACCATTAGACTATTCTTATAGTGGATTTTAATCATTAAATATTATTTGTGATATATTATGAATTTATTTTAGTTACTTTCATATCTTATTTTATAAAGTTTGATTTTTTATATCAAACTAGTTTACCTCCTTGATAGAGACAGGAAGATAAGCCATTTTAATAATCAACTTTGCACCGGTCACACCTCTTGGCAGACAATCGATAACATCAATCAACTTTTGAAATGTTATCTTAATTTACTAGTGTTGTGAACAACCATCAGGTAATACTAATAGTTTTAAATGATTTATTTTTCTTGCAAGTTCTCTTCAAGATGTATATTTTTAAGGAAAAGTTAATAATTAATTTTTCTAATTTTTTTGTGAAGATGTGACACATGTTCTAATAATATGTTTCTATTTATTCCTTTCTTAAATACATAGTCTGAAGCCGGCTAATATTATTAAAGGCAAATATTATTAAATGCTAATATTATTGATCGCTAATATTAATCTGTTAAGGCTAAAATTATTAAATGCTAATATTAATCTGCTAAAGCTAATATAACTCATCGCTAAAATTTTGAATAAAATTCCTAAAATTTATTCATCGTTAAAATTTATTCATCGTCTAATATAATTCAACGTTAATCTAATATTCATCGTTAATAGTAAATTCATCAGGAATTTCTTTAGTGAATTTATATTTCGCACTCTTCCAATTTCATTTGGATATTTATATTTGCACATTAGCAAATTAAAAAGTCACGATTCTTGGATCCAGAGGATTAGTTCCGTGGATGTTTTATTTGGATGATCAGAATTCATCTGTTACTTGTAACGTGATATGCGCTCCACAATTTTGAGTAACGTTTCATTTCATCGGTAGACTATGTATTAAGAAACTAGGTGTCCATACCAGACGAGAAAACGTTAACTTCAAGACTCACGCCACCTTTCCATCACAGGTCAGCCTTCGCTGGAGTGTGGCAAGTTATTTTCTTTTAGATTGTGTTCGGTGAACAAGTTTCACCCACTCTTAATAAATTTTTGTATATATATTTGTCGGTAATTCTAAATTACCATTTTGTGTTGCTGTTGATTTAATAAATATTTAATTTTATTAATTAATTTTTTATTCTGTCTCTACCTTAGACAGAAATTCTGTAGATTCTGAGTTGGGGGGATGAAAAAGTAATCACTGGTAAAACTGCAGATGGCGCCCTTAATATAAACATATATTTTTTTATATTACTTATTCATCCTCGGCTACTACTCGTTGATAGAATTATTTGAAGTGAATAATAGTGAACGAAAGTCTCAAGGAAACAAGAAACGCACGGCCCTTGCCTCCCAAAAAAATCAGCTAGCCGCAGGCACAGGAAATTTCTTCGCTTTCCTTGCCAATAAGAATAGTTCTTATTGACAGGTAAAGTGAAGGCTTTTCCATAAATACCTGATTTGGTTTCCTCTTGTATTAAGAGTAATCCTAATACAGGGCGAAACTAAAATCACGGTACTACGGGGGTTCCCCGGTTACATTTGACGGCGTGGTAACAAGATGTAACATTTGGCTACCAACGTGGTCAGGTGTAACATTTGGCTACCAACTTGGTAAGATGTAACAATTTCCTTATATTTTGTAAGCTTAGTGCTGCACATTATTATTAAACTGTTAAATGACGTTCACACATGTACATTGTATATCTAGATAACTAATAATAAATAAATAAATAAATAAAGAATATATGGAAATAAATTTTATTAATACTGGTACACTTTATAAAAATATGTACAAAACTCACCTTCTTAAGCAGATTTATGAAGTAGCTTGGTTGTCGTTATCACAAATTAGAGCACTTCTATAATAACTGTCTAGCATCAGGTATGTTTCTACAGTTGTCTCAGTAGACGATGTTCGCTATGGTGAAAAAATATGTTTGTATTTTGAAAGAGACCGTTCAACATCTACGGAAGTAATACAGGCATAAGTAAAACACCCTGTGAACTCACTTAACGCAGCTGTAGATGCACCATCACAAATTTGTCTTAATTTGGTAAAATCAGGATCTTTCCGTAATACACTCTCGAATTTTTCAATAACGGACTTATTTTTTGCGTCATTTATAGTCTGTAGCTGTGTATTTACGTCGTCCACTATTTGCAGCGATTCCACTAACGACAACGAACTATTTTGCAATTTTTCTATTGCGTCGTGTAGTCCTCTATAATTGAAAATAGTTTTTAAATCTGTTTCAAGGGAAACATCTTGAAAGCTTGTCTGGCTTTCCTTAATAGCTGCAGCCTCGTTAGGGTTGAACTGAAGTATCACAGCTTTCATTTGTTGAAAATTTTCAGCATAATAAAAAGCTGCCTTCAACCACGTTCCCCAACGTGTAAGAATCGGCTCTGGTGGTTCCGGAATACCAGGACACAGTGTGTGAAATACTCGAAGCCGTTTAGGAGATTTGAGAAATACTTTTTTTTGTATTTGCTATTAATGCATCTACCTCTGGAAAACATTTTCGAATCGTTTCTGCTACAAGATGGAACGCATGCACTTTACACGTAACATGTAAAAACCTACAATCGTCTCGTTGAAGAAAACGGCCCACCAAACGCATTGTCGCAGCACCGTCGGTCACAAACATCAACACTTGACTTGTTGACAGTTCAAATTTTTCGAAAATCTCCAACACCACCCACGTAATTGTTTCGCCAGTACAGGCAGTTAGTCTTTTGCTAGCTAGTAAAAATAGAAATGTTGGTTTAACAGGGTCGAGTACACGTACTATAGTATTTAAAATAGATTTTTTTTACAATCTGTCGTCTCGTCAACACATAACCACAGCCGTGTATTTTTTAATGCACATTTGATATTATTTACAATGTCTTCACGAACACTTAGTACATATCTACGTAACGATGAACGACTTGGTAAATTCACCTGGGGATTGTATTTATTCCAGAACTCCCGAAATGCTGGTTTCTCCAGTATGCACAGGGGAACATCACAGGCAATCAGCATTAACAGTAAATCAAACATAAACTGAGGTTCCGAAGAAAACACGCCATTTTTTTATTTTTATGCCGGTTACTATTGACATGAATTTTGCAGCCGTATTTATTCCAGCACATTAAGTCTTGATCACAAACTTTACAAATTATTTTACATCCATTATAGAATAAATCCGGAACCGATAAATTTATTCACTTTATCAGCGTACGGTCGTTTTCTACTCTTTACGCTCAACATTATTTATTATTTATTAGTACTCTATGCATCGACCGACAGATAAAAACTGAAGTGTGTCGTGTCATCGTCATCGTAAACAAGTGCGCGATGGCATTGGTATTGCGCCCGACCCTGAATCTACCATCGCTTGGCCAAGCTTATTTATTAAACTTAAAAAACCACAAGCAGGCTCTTACGGACGTAAGTTGTCTAGCAATAAAAAATTAAACGTTTTTGCAAAAGAACATCAATGTCTGAGATCTCCGAGGACAAGGTAAGGAAGTGACTTACATACTTACAAACTTAGAATCATTTTTCAAAATTAATTTTTTCGTGAGGCCTAGGTTTGTTAAGATAAATTTTCGAACCTCAGTTTTATATTAGAAAATTTACTTGTTTTAAAATTAAAGCTTCACTTGACTTAGAATTCATTTATTCAACAAAAATTTGGTTAGTTCTAGGTTTCCCTGGTGTTTACTAGGCTGCCATAAAAGTTTCAGAATTTATTGAAATTTTTTGAGTTTTAAGGATCGGCAGCCAAAATTTGTACAAAAAAATAAATTTCATCTAAATCATTTTGTTAAACCACCAGGACATAGAAAACTTATTTTTTAAATTTTCAATAACTTTCTAAAAATATCCTTGCAGTCGTCTCTATAACCTACCTGCTATAACTCTTACAGTTTTTATTTGCATAGAAAAAACATTCTTAGCGTCCCCTGACTAGAATCGCATATGAACCGTGTGAATAAGTGAATAAGTCCATGATATGCTCTTAATAATGTTGGAGATACACTATTAAGAAAATTGCATATTAAAAATATATTACTGGACATTTTTTTACAAACATAGTTTATATGTAATACCCAGGATAAATTATGATCTAAATACACCCCCTAAAAATTTTACGTTTTCAGACAAATTAATATTCACTGTATGATGTCTTAGGCTAAAAACCATTGATTTAGTTTTCTCATTATTTAATACTAGCTGGCTACTTAGAAACCAATCATCAATTGTCGGTTCAGTATTATTAGTAATAGATAATAGAGTGTTAAATTCTTGGTTGTAAATTAATGTGTTACTAAACCTTCTAATAAAAAAATAAAATATCTGGTGCCTAAAACTAGATAGTGTAACCAAATTTTAACCTAGTTGGAGTTGATAAATTTGCTAGCGACCCTAGGTCAGTAATAGCTTCAAATAAATTTGAAGGACCTACGCCCACTACTAGCTAGCCAGGAGCTAATTATTTAACATTTATTATAGGACACTCAGGTTTGTATATATTTGGTTATAATTTAAAAAATTAGAACCAGTTTGTTTCAAATTAAAAGATTATAATTGGGGTTCATGTGGGCCTTTTGGCCATCCATTTTTTATCCTTACGCCTATGGTAACTAAATTAATTTATCTGAAATTAAATTTTTTTTTTGAAAGCTCTTTTATTTTTCTTTCCTATGTGAATTAGTGTTTAAGAAGATTCAGTTTATAAAATGATGCACTTGGAGTAAGTTTCTTGTCCAAAAGGTCACCACCTTTATATATTTGTAGCACCCGTGTTTAATATAAATTAGAATACTGAAGTTGTTTTCACAAACACCAAAACACTCGATATATACTTAAACATTCAACGCGCTTTTCACCTATCAAGTTGGCATCATCTGGAAAAGATTAAAACTAAACTTATATTAACAACGCTATCTATTTATACCTAACCCCTTGTCTAGGTTCGACGAACCGCAACCAACTATTCACGGTGACATCAGCATGACATCGCTGTGACTCTAACCAATAAAGAATCAGCTGCAGATAATGCCCATTTGTTTGGGAAAAAGTGCGTCGAATATAGCACCGAATGTTTTGGTGTTGTGGAAACTACTTTGCTGTTAGTGTCGTCACATCAAAGGTTTCAGCCCATTTCACGAGAAATTAGACTGGTGGAAGTCGTTAGCTAAATTTGGATTAGTAACGCATTATGTTCATCAAAGATAATGAAAGGATTAAACTAATCTATGTGTCGTCTATTCCTACATAAATGTAATGCAAATAATGATATGGTTTGCATTTTTTGCTCAATGACCTCTATTCTTTGGTAAGGATAATAATAGTAAATAAACGGATCAGGTAATTGCGACAAAACTATCTAAAAAGCAAAACAGTGCACATTGAATATTTACTTACAGATGATTTTTTCAAACAGAAATCAATTTTTATGTTCTTTCTTCGTTGTATTAATGACATTTAATTATATTGTATGCTAGTTCTTAAATGGTTACCCATATTATTATATAAATAATACTTTAACTACTCGTATATTACATAAAAAATAATAGCAATAATTGTCAATAAAAATATTCAAATAAAAAAAGCGTCTAATAATTAAAAGAAATACTATACTCTATACACTAATAAAAAAACATAATATAATTTTTGAAAAAACTAAACAATATATTATCTTTACTCACCATGTACTTTTTGTGTTAATTGATATTTCTAGACGACCACTCTCATTTTCTATAAGGTCCATATTAACACAGCTACGAATTAATTCCATTAAATAGAAGGAACGTTCAATTTCATACCAGTGTCCTGTGAACTAAAAAAAATAGTAACAAAATTAGCTAGTATCTGAAATATATTTTATTAATAAATATACAGCGTTATTTGTTATTGTTGAGATTATACGAACTCACTTGCGCAGAATAATCTCAATGTGCTTTAATTAGAACAGTTACATGAGAAGAAACAGAAACCGATATACGAGATGTGTATATAAGAATTTATTAAACAAGTGGTTACACAATACATTAATTGACAGCTTCTGCTTTCGATCGTTTGATTTATCTTAACATTATCGACTTCCTAACTAACTAACAGCTGACATGACAAAATCTAAAAACATATGGTCACGTCAACTTACATGTGGAAAGCAGTTAATCCAATCATATAACTAAAAAAATACTAATGTATTCTTTCAAGCAATATTAAACCTTTTACGTTAACACATCCCCTAAAACTTCACATTGCTTAAACAGAACGTACAAGATTACAAACTTCAATTGATATTTATAATTTAAAAACAAATTAAGTTCTTCTTCTCGGTAAAAGTTTAAAATATAGAGTGGATTGAAAAATAATAACTGAAAATTTTTTGCTAATTATTATTTACTAACTTTTACAAATCTTACCAAAGATAAGTATAACATATATCTTTTTAAACAATTATTCTCCAGGCTATTTGCCAAAACGCTGAAACTTGGATTACAAAAAAAGATAATATGCACATTATGTTCAGTACGACTGACTCAATAATGTTGTTTTTAATTTCAACTATTCTGTCTAGTAAAACCAAAAATAAATAAAACAGAAGGTATCAGTTGAACACTTACTTTAAAAACTTTAAAATATCTACCGACACGTGTTTATGATGCGTAGCGTCATCAGGATAGCCAGCTCTTTTAAAGAATACAAAGCAGCAAAACTTGTAAACCTTAATGTAATAAACATTAATGGCTTCAGAGAACAGAATAATTAAAATTATATAGTGGAAATTCCCCTTAGGTTAGAATAATTTAAAAACAAATTAAGTTCCTCTTCTTGGTAAAAGTTTAAAATATAGAGTGGAATGAAATATAATTGAAAATTTTTTGATAATTATTATTTACTAACTTTTACAAATCTTATCACAGATAAGTGTAACATATATCTTTTTAAACAATCTCTTTCCCGGCTATTTGCCAAAACGCTGAAACTTGGATTACAAAAAAGATAATATGCACATTATGTTCAGTACGACTGACTCAATAATGTTGTTTTTAATTTCAACTATTCTGTCTAGACAGAATAATTGAAATTCTGTCTAGACAGAATAGTTGAAATTAAAAACAACATTATTGAGGCAGTCGTACTGAACATAATGTGCATATTATCTTTTTTGTAATCCAAGTTTCAGCGTTTTGGCAAATAGCCGGGAAAATAATTGTTTAAAAAGATATATGTTATACTTATCTGTGATAAGATTTCTAAAAGTTAGTAAATAATAATTAGCAAAAAAATTTTCAGTTATTATTTTTCATTCCACTCTATATTTTAAACTTTTACCAAGAAGAGGAACTTAATTTGTTTTTAAATTATTCTAACCTAAGGGGAATTTCCACTATATAATTTCAATTATTCTGTTCTCTGAAGCCATTAATGTATATTAGATTAAGGTTTACAAGTTTTGCTGCTTTGGATTCTTTAAATGAGCTGGCCACCCTGATGATGCTACGCAAGCATAAACACGTGTCGGTAGATATTTTAAAGTTTTTAAAGTGAGTGTTCAACTGGTGAGTACCTTTTTGTTTTATTTATTTTTGGTTTTACTAGACAGAATAGTTGAAATTAAAAAACATTATTGAGTCAGTCGTACTGAACATAATGTGCATATTATCTTTTTCGTAATCCAAGTATCAGCGTTTTGGCAAATAGCCGGGAAAATAATTGTTTAAAAAGATATATGTTATACTTAACTGTGATAAGATTTGTAAAAGTTAGTAAATAATAATTAGCAAAAAACTTTCAGTTATTATTTTTCGTTCCACTCTACATTTGATATTTATACATATCATACCAAACATACTCTGCAATCTTTCGAACTGCACACGCTGAGTCGGTTTAGTTAAAATGCCAGTTATTTTGTCTTTACTCCGCACATGCTCAATCACTAGCTGGCCTTCTTGAACCCGCTCACGTACGAAATGATAACGCACATCAATGTGCTTTGAAGCTTATGAAATTCGGGATACTTTGCCAGCTTGATAGCACTTGCATTATACAGTAAAAGCACAGGCACAGACTTTAATGGCGCAATCTCGTTAAACAAACGAGTCAGCCATACAACATCCTTCACTGCCTCGCTTGTAGCCATATATTTAACCTCCGTCGTCGCCAGTAACACACCTTGCTGCCTCCTGCTTGTCCAGCTGATCGATCCTCCACTACACGTGAAGAGGATTCCGCTCATCGAACGTCGTGTAGTGAAGTCACTGGCAGTCAGCATCACTGTAGGCTTCCAGTTCGCCCACCTTTTTAATGAATATGTAGTGGATGCCCATCGTTGTCGATTCTTTGATGTACTTTATAATTCGTTTCACCATCGACTAATGTCTTTTCTCCGGCTTTTCAAGGAATTGCGACAAATAGCTCATAGCGAAGGCGATATCTGGCTGGGTAGCAACTGCCAGATATATAAGACAGCCGGCCGCCTCTCTATATGGAGCTGTTGTCACCTCAGTATCCCCCACTTCCCCTATCGGTAGGTACTTCTCAATTGGCGTTGAAATTAAAATTTGAATCCTGGATGTTGAATTTTCGATTTATACCTTCAGCATATGTTTGCTGGTTAGTGAGAATCAAACTATCATCCTTTTGTTAGATTATCATGTTTAGAAAGTAGCCAACTGGTTCAACAGTTATCTTGAATTTAGACTTCAGCTCACAAAGGAATTCATCAATGTCAGATATCTTCATTACAGCAACAAGTCCGCCATCAACATACAATACAATTGGCAATTTTTCCTTACCAGTGGTACGGTAAAACAAGCACGGATCTGCTGTACTTTCACACAACTCAAAGCTTAAAAGTACATCTTTAAATCGCTTGTTCCAGCACCTCGGTGATTGTTTCGGTCTATACAAGTTTTTCCGAAATCTGCATACACGATCAGTATCATCATCGTATCTCTTAGGCTGCTGTATGTATACCTCTTCCTTAATGACGCCTTTAAGAAATGCTGTCTTGACATGAAATTGTGCCAACTTGATTGTGCGATTGGAAACAGGCTTACTACCTGCTGGTAATTCAACCAAAGTCCATGTAAAATTTTCCTCCAACGAAGCCATCTCCTCTTCCATCGCTGCTTTCTAGTGCACTCACGCCGCCGACTTATTTGCTTTAGTGAAACTTCTTGGCTCGTCTATTTCAGCCAGCATCGCTTCAATCAAACGATCAAATGGTTTAATCAACGTCCTATCTCGTAGTTGTCACATCAGTGGCTCAGCTGACGCATCAGGGGACAAACCAGTCGCAAACTGAGTCTTCTTGTCATCTTGGAAATTAGGAACACACTCTTTCGTATCGGAGCCATTAGCCATATCATATGGAAACAACGTCAGCATATTTTCAGTAGTTTCTGGTTCGAAGACGACATTCCTACTGCGAACCACACGATTTTCGGATTTGATCCAGACACGATAGCCGTCTACCTCTTCTGAGTAGCCAACGAACACACCACGTTTTCCTTTTGCGTTCCACTTCTTGCGTTGTTCTGTCGGCACATGAACAAAACACATCAACACTGCTCTGTCCCGTTCTGTTTAGGATGTAAACAGCAGTGTTTGCCGCTTCCGCTACAATGATTTCCGCAGATTTTCCCAAAAGTATTTTGCGAGCAAGCTCGACCACTGTTGGTACGTTCAGCGCAACCATTCTGCTCTGGCCTATATGGATTTGTGATGATTAATTTCACCCCATTCGATTTGATGAGCTCCTGCACATCACTAGTATGGTACTCACGCCCACCATTACACTGAAACGCTTTTTGGCGTTCGTCTGTGGTGATTTTCAATAATTTTTAACATCTCTGCAATCTTTTCCAAAGTTTCCTATTTTTCTTTGAGAAAATACAGCATCTGTAAACGCAAATAGTCACATGAGAAGTAGACAAAGTACTCTGTTCGGCCCAATAACGCACACACCATCGGATCACATAAATCAGCGTGAATAATTTCACCAAGTTCCGTCGAGCGTTGTTGACGTGACTGGAAGCTATTTCGATATCGCTGTTAACACAAGCGCTACAAAATGTATTGTCCACTGCAATGTCGATTCCACGTTGTTTCAAAATGTTCTGTACGTGTCGTTTCTTTTGATGTAACCATCACTATAACATGTTATATGATCAGTCGCACCAGAGTCAAAAATCTAGATATTGTCAAGTTCGACATTCATAACTTCACTTATAAATGCTTGATCACTGCCGCTATCGTCATGTGCACTAGTGTCATTTTGTCCTTTTTGCCTTTTCAAATTTGGGCAATTTCGACGTATATGACCTTTGTCGCCGCAACCGTAGTACTAGTCTGCTGTTCGTAAACACCATGTAACTTGAGCCACATATTCCTCGCCGACTCACACGTTACCTACAGTGCCATCACATTAGGTTCCAATATCTTGACATTCCAATATCTTGACATGCAGCGCGATCCGCTTGATCCCACGTCTTCAGGATTGCATTATATGAAGTTTTCTCTTCGATAGTAGCACTTTCTGTTACTGCTGGTGGTTTCGTGACATCACCAACACATACCTCATATACTCCCTCGATTCCCCGCCGAAGATTTCTGACGACAAATTTTCAAATGCTCCAGTTTTCGCCAACTCGCAGTTTTTCGATTCCTTGGTGCTCCATGCTTAATACGAATTTTCAGTGAATAAGCGAAATCGCTACGTACTAAGCTCATGATTTGCCACCGATATTCACCTATGCAACAAGGCAGTACCACACTGCATTGTTTGAAACAGAAACGAAGCACTTATTTCACACAGGAACCATACTCTGCTACCATTTTGAGATTATGTAAATGCACTTGTGCAGAATAATCTCAATGTGCTTTAATTAGAACAGTTACATAGAAACCGATATACGAGTGTATATAAAACTTTATTAAATAAGTAATTACACAATATACATTAACTGACAGCTTCTGCTTTTGATCGTTTGACGTTATCAACTTACTAACTAACAGATGACATGACAAAATTTAAAAACATATGGTCATATCAACGTACATGTCGAAAGCAGTTGCCAATCATATAACTTAAAAATACTAATATATTCTTTCAAGCAATGTTAAAGTTTAACAGTTGTTATTATATGCAGAAATGCTAATTGGCGTTCCTAAAGCCAACTGTCTTAATATTTCAATTGCTAAGTTATTTCACTATAAATCGTTAAGACTCCCAATCAATCTTTTCGCGTTTTGCTTTCTGCATTACGCGATTCTATTGGTGGCGCTAAATTAAAAAAAGGCATAAAGGGAAAGGCAAAGTAAAAATGCAGATCTACTATTATTGTTCTGTACACTCGTAGGAAACTGATAAATACAATAATCCAACGTTATCTACAAACTGTAGTTCTGCTGTTTTGAAGAACTTTCAACACGCAAGTCGAAATCTAACTGCTAGAGTTACCAAATTGCTTTGACATTGCGGTGCGTCGGATGCATATTCAGATGTAACTGATAGGATATCCATTCGGCTGATTCCGGGTGCTGCTTCATGTGCAACAGTTGACTATATCGCAACTCTTACATAAAAACCTGTATATTCACATAATTCGTTAAAGCAAGTACCTAAATTTTATTTACTGCGATATAATAGTATATTATTCAACCAGTATGTAATGATCCTTCTAATCATAGCCATAAATTCCAGAGATGATTTACATAGATATAATATTATATTGTAAATATCTAGTGAAACATTCTCAAACAACAAGAAACGATAAAATATTCTTATGTACTATGCAATAAATCTGTTTTTTTTTTATAAAAGTGGGAACACAAAATTGAAGATAATAAGGTAATTATTTAATACCGTCATCTTGACGGGGATGTGAATGCATAGATAGATATAGGCGGACCCACCTTGGCTATCACGTTTATTCCCACTGAGTCATGTTGAATACACTCTAAAATACGTAGTATTTATAAAACGTATATGTGAATAACACGTAGACACATAAACAGTGGGAATTAAAGACAACGAAGGTTAAATTTTTAAAATGCCTAAATTCCTTCAGAAAATAAAGTGAACTTGTGGATTAGTGATTTCCCGGAGTTGAAATTTAACGTCCCAAGATGTAAAAAAGTGCTTTAGTGCAACATCAATGCAAACATTAAGAGACACATTTCCTTACAGTCATAAAAAAGTGTGTAAGTGGTAATATTACAGATAATCCACTATTTAGACAATGTTTGAATAAGTGTATTAGTGGGCAATAGCAATATTCAGTTGCAATCGGAAACTACACCAAAAAAATATATATTAATCACAGAGATGACAGTATTAAACAAAAAATTTGTTCTGAACTGAATGACAAATACGCCTGGATAGCGTGGATACAACCACCAATGTTTGCGGCCGGAAGGTGGCAAATGTTTTAGTGGGTGCATTAATAGCAGTAATATACTTTTACTTTTGTGATCTCTATTTAAAAATATGTATATGTGTGTGTTAGCGTTACATTCACCAATACATTCAACCCTCTTCGTATAAACTTTGGATATTATCGAATTAACCAAAATAACCACAACGTAAGATATTTTTTCATGCATGAACATATTTACACGGTATTATCATCCAGTGTCAACCCTGGAATTGACGCACCTTCCGAACTCTAGTAATGATGGCAACTATTCTCGAGGGTGAAGTTTACGACACGAGTAGTAGTCGAGTGTCGTAAATCACCCTAGTCAATAATAGCTATCCATTATGTATGTGTTTGAAAAAGTATAGTATTCTACTCGCATGTAATCGCTATTATTCACTAGGGAGATTTACCCTCGTGAATAGAGCCATCATTATATTCTTGTTGAATAATAACGTACGTCGTATGTCCCATAAGTTTTGGCATAAATTTCAGAGGCCTTAAAATGGGTAATAATAAGAAAATTGCAGATTGCTATGAAAACAAAAATTTGTTTGGCACCTTGACATTAACAGCTTACCTTTTTAAGTCGTCTATATCGATATGGCTTAGAATTAGAAATTCGGAAAAGTATCCTATAATTTAGTTGGACAAGTCCCTAAAGCTGAAATAATACGTATTTTTGAAAGTCAAATTCTTATATTTCTTGTTCTTTTTTTTGTATTAGATTTGGTTAGGGTTAGGTGTAAGAATAGCTAAGGAAAGAATAAAAGCCCCAAAATACACAGCCAACCAACTAGCTGGAATCCGATATGCTGTCGTGCACTAAGAAGGGTTTCTGCTAACAACCAGGTGATCATTGGCCGCTTTCTTTGGGAGCCGTCCAGAGCTCTCTCGGGGTTTAAAGCCCTTGTTCTATTTGCATAATTCTCAAAGGCCTCAAGCCCATGTAGTTTACTTCCCCTTTGCCTCTCGAGACCCAGCAAATTGCTAGGGGCTTGAGGCCATTATAAATGTTTTGAGGTTTGAATCGTTTGTTTTGATAGAAATATATTAAGGTTTCGACAAAATCGGAAACAAAAGAAATAATATTAACTTGCTCATAAATACATGATGAAAGCAGTATCAGCTAAATATTAGTAAGGAGGTTTAGTTGAGGGCTGGCTCATTTATTTTAATTTTGTTTTATTAATATTTTTAGATTATCATTTTGCAAACGCCTTGCTGCTTCATGCAAAAGTAAATGTATAGGGTAGTAAATGCAAATAAAAATATTGATAGTATAATTATTGACAGTCTCTCATCTAATAGTTTTTATCTTTTGTTTGAATTATTTTGATTTTGTGAATGACATTAAAAACTGGATGGTACGACCTCATTGTCTTAAACCAGTGTTCTTTTTAAGAGCAGCTCTGACTGGAGCATTATGCCCCAGGGATTCATGATTCTAAAAAAGAAGACGGTCATTATGGATTACGAAAACCATTTTACACTGAGCAACTCTTAAATGAAGGGAATTGATGGTTTTTATACTACTGATAATATTGCAGAGGTCCTGAAAATGTCAGATATAAATAAAAAGTCAAATCCGCAGATGTGTTGGTGTGGTGCGCCATTTCCCAGGCCTTATATGATCGAGTAAGACGTGAAGCCCTTGAAAGTCAAAACTACATCAATAATGTCTTACGAAATTGGTTAACTTTATCGAAGAACACGGTTGCGTCCTGTTACTCTGCCAGATGAACTCAAAATTGGCGAGCAGATCAAAACGTCCCATTTGTTCCGTGAAACGACAATTCTCCTAACCTTCCTCAGGCTCGTCCCATAGAAGATTTTTGGGCTCTTTTTGTTTCGAAAAGTTTACGATAGAGGATGGGAAGCCCAAAATGTGGAGGAACTTCAACGTAGAATATAGAAACAAGTCCGAAAAAATCGATGTAAATGCCGTCCAAAACCTAATGTTATGTATCCACAGAAAGTTATTCATTATAGAAGTTCATTGCCCTCTTTATTTAATTTAAGTTCATAATTTTGTTGCTTATGAAATAGTTAATTACTATGTATTACAAAACTTTAAATCATTTTTTCACAATATATTTGTGCCAAAACTGATGGTACATATGTTGTTATTCAAAAAATATATTATGAAATACAAAATAAATTCTCACAATTAACAAATAATTTTTTTATTAGTAATTTTTTTTTCAAAAAACAAGAAACCCCAAAACAATCAAACTGAACATTTCATATATCTGAATAAGACTTACAGGAAACAACTCCTCAGTGGACAAAAGCCCCGACCTGCATTCAATTAAACCTGCAAGTCTTGTTTGGTAGCTAAAATCATTTGTCAATTTCTCACTAGATATAGACCGGTTTCGAACTTGTTATGTTCTCGTCAGTATGCCATAAGTAATGGAAAAGACAAATAATAATAGCAAACCAGGCTAGCCTAAATCAGACTAAGCAAGACAGACATAGTGAGTGATAAGTGTATCCCTCTGGTGGTCAGTGCTACTACCCGTCAGACATCATTAATGTGTTAGTGACTGATAGTGATTGGTACCTGCTTTGTAGGTATATATAGTATCTACATATGCTTCCCTCAGTAATTAAATATGAGGTTGAATTACTTCTCTAGTAGCGTCCAAAACAGGACGCCGATACACTCCTGTAGTTGTTTGAACATCTACCACGCGAGTATTTCCATCTTTACCGGTAAATATTTCTACTATTTTGCCTTCGAGCCAAGTATTTCGTGGTCGATCAGGATCGACTATAACCACAATATTTCCTCCCACTTTAAGAGAGATTTTTCATGCCACTTACTTTCTTAAGGATGGCAAATATTCTCTTGTTCACCTTTTTCAGAAGATATCTGTCAGTCGTTGCGCAGCTCTCCATTTAGTCATTACATTTAAATCTTTTTCATTTGTTCTGGTATATGATGGACTTTCATAACTAGAACCTATAAGGAAGTGATTTGGAGTCAAAGCTTCAGCATCGTCACAGTCTAGAGATACATGCATTAACGCTCTACTATTAACTATATTTTCACATTCTGTTAAAAAGGTTCTAAGAACGAATTCTTGTGGATATCTCTCTTTCAGAATATCTTGTAAATTTCTTTTTATTATTTCTATGAGCCGTTTCCATACTCCGACCATACGAGGTACAATTGGAAGACTAAAGTGCCACTTAGTTTTTCATCGTAAGTTCACTTGTAATGTGATCATGGTTCCAATTTCGAAGTGCCTCACATAATTCACGTTCAGCGCCTTTAAAATTTGTTATCAAAGAAAATTTCCTCAGGGAATCCTGGTCTGCATACAATTTGTCGATAAAAGTGAACAAAACTATTAGTAGACAAATCATTTATTAGCTATTTCAATATGATTTTCACGCGTTACCATACAAGTAAATATTACACCATATCTTTTCTCATGACTTCTCTTGACAGTTACTTCCAGTGGACCAAAGTAATCGAGCCCAGTCCTTATAAAAGGTCGTATTGTCGGTTTAAGTCTACATAATGGTAAGTGTGCCATAATTGGAATTACAGGTTTGACTTTTCTATTTTTGCACATCTGACATTTATAAGTAATTTGTTTGACAGCTTGTCTAAGACCAGCAATCCAATATTTCTGTCTTAAATTATTTATTACTGTTTCTGTACCAATATGATTCATAAGTTCATGGTGATAATGAATTAACAATTTTGTATACAAATGAGCTGAATCTAAAATGATCGCTTTTTTTCATAATGTCGCTTAGTTTTAGAGTATTATTGAGTCTTCCTTCTAAACGAATTAAATTATTCTCGTCTAATAATGGGCATAATCGGTAGAATCGGCTAGACTCAGGTATATTTTTTCTATTTTTTAATAATGCTATTTCAGGTTGAAATGAATCTTCTTGTATACGACGTAGTAATAATATTTCTGCTTCTGCAATTTCATCAGTTGTTAGTTCATAAGATATTTCTTTATAATTTTTCCAATTATGTTTGGTCTTTGAAATAAACCTCAATATCCATGCTGTAGTTCTTAGCAATTTTGTCAATTTTTAAAATCTTCCTGCATCTGGAGTTTGTAACTGCGATATTTCTATAATTAATGCTACTATGTTCTTTCTTTTTTCTGTGTCTTCTGTTTCTGTGATGAAATGATATATATTCATGGACCATTCTTCTAAAGGTCCTTGAAGAAAGACTATCACTTGAAAAATTTATTTGACCCAGTCTCTTTGTTGCTTCATCTGCTATATTTAATTTTACGTTTACGTACAACCAATCATCAGAATTTGTCAGTTATTATATTTCACCGAGCCTATGACTTACAAATATGTTGTATCTTTTAGCCTCTGATTTGATCCAGTAAAGTACAGTTTTGGAATCTGACCAGTGAAAAGTTGAATTTAAATTAAGCTGTAGATCCTTGATGATATAATTTCCTAATCTTGCTCCCATAAGTGCTTGTAGTTCTAATCTTGGTATATACATAGGTTTTAGAGAGTTTTTGTTATAATAAATGAAGTTTTGAATTGTCCATCCTCTTTCCATTGTAAATATGCTACACTCGCATAAGCAACCTCTGAAGCATCACAAAAAATATGTAAATGTATTGTTTCTTGAATTTGTATACTGTCTTTTTTATCTTTAATTTATTTATATTTTTTAGATCACATAACCATATCTTCCATTTAATGTCTTGATCATTTGTAATTTCGTGGTCCCAACCTAATTCGCATCGTCAAATATCTTGTGGCATTATTTTACCGTTGATTATAAAATTTGCTACAAATCCAAGGAGGTCAAAAATAGACATAACAACTTTTAACATTTCTCGCTTTGTTGGTCGACGTTCACCAACAAGAAACTCTTTATCTATTTTGTGAAATTTTGTCTGAACGTTAAAATAATCTTCCTCAGGAATCCACCATAAACCAAAACTCTTTCAGTAGTTCAGTTTCAATATTCATATTCTTTCCATTAAACCCACCGAAGATGGTTCCAGACTTTTCAGTATATATCTTGAACTGTATATCCAGTTGCAAATTATAAAACCTCCATTTTTATGAACTGTTATAACCTCACTGAATAATTTTATGGCTTCTTCTTCACTGTCTGCACCTCCTAAATAGTCATCCATATAATGCTGATTTAGGATGGCAAAGGCTGCTTCTGGATATTTCTCCAAATGTTCTTTTGCATTTATTTTCTCAATCTCTTGTGCTAGGCATAGTTCACAAACATATTCAAAAAAGACTACTTGTATTTCATTATTATGTTTCATACCACGCCATAAAAATCGCTAAGCACAACAATCTTCCTCTCTCATATGAACTTTCAAAAACATTTCTTTGATGTCTGCTACAAATGCTACATTCTTTAATTCTAAAATCTAGCAAAATTGTTGGCAAAGAATTATAAAGGTCAGATCTAGTTAGAAGTTTATCATTTAAACTAACACCATTTGATTTAGCAGCAGAGTCAAATACTATTCTAATTTTATTTGGTTTATCTGGATTTATTACTCCAAAATGCGGTAGATACCAAGTTTTAGGAGACATTTTAGAAGCCTCTTCCTTTGTTAATTTTCTTAAATAATTCTTTTTGATATATTCATCCATTTATTACAGTACACTTTTGCATAAAGTGGATCTTTATTCATTTTCCTTCAGTATATTCTAAACATTTGAAGGCATTCTGTTTACTTTCAGGATGGTGAATATTGTCTGATTTTCAAAGAAGTCCTATTTCAAATATTTCTCCTTTTCTCTTAGCGGTTAGATCTAACATCGATTGAGCTTTCAAATCTTCTCTTGACATTGAAGTGTTGATAAGTTTAACTTCCAAATCCTCGATCTTCCACTGTTGCTTGTCCATTTCATGGAGAAGATCAATATCATCCTTTTTAAAAGTACGTGTAACACAAACAAAACTCATTTGTCCATTGTAGATGTAAAAGTCAGTTTGGTCCGTATAAACCTAACTAGTGAAAAATGTATTGGTCTAACAAAGTTACAGTAGAAGCATCATCTAAGAGAGGGCATGTCTCAATATACTCTTTCCTCTTGCAGGAATAATTTTAAGTAAAATATTAGTAGAAGATTGTAAAACATGACAGTTTGTATCCAATTGAGGGGTAGTACTAAATTTTTGTGCATATCTATTATTTACGTTCTCGTCTTTATGAAGTAATTGATGATGTGGTCTATGACATCCATTTATACCACAATTCTTCCTGTATTTGCATTTTTTATTCCATGACCATATCCAAGACAGGATATACAAACACGTGTCGACGTTATAAATTTCCACCGTTCGTTGACATCAGAAGATTTGAATGCAGAACATTTACTAAGATTATGATAATCCATTTTACAGAGACCACATGATTTCTCTTCAACAGTTGTTAATGTTAATTCTTTTCTTGATTTGGATGTTTCACTCGATTTTGGAATTTGAAGTTGAAAGGCAGCTTCTGACTTGCGTTCTAGCCAGGTTTGAAATTTTACTAACATGTTACAATAATTAACATTATTAGAATTTTGTATATGTTCCAGACACTGCATTTTATAATGGTAATGGTAATGGTAATGGTGGGGGAGGCTGACGCCTGGCAAGTAGGCCACAGACGGGCCCTTTTTACCAACCCCCAGCTGTCCCCTCAGCCATGTGCTTCTCTTGCTCCCTCATCGAATCTTTCCGACCTTCTGATGAAGGTCAGGATGTCACTCATTGCGAGGGAGCTCATCTCCTCCCTTAGAAGC
The DNA here is from genome assembly GCA_029963845.1 of Rhamnusium bicolor. NCBI lineage: Eukaryota > Metazoa > Arthropoda > Insecta > Coleoptera > Cerambycidae > Rhamnusium > Rhamnusium bicolor. The sequence continues at coordinate 129,409 of JANEYF010000969.1, forward strand.
GCCTCAGAACCGAAGATACTGTGTCTCAGGCGCCCAAACGCTTCACATTGTCCCAGGAAGTGGTAAGATGTCTCTTCATCACTCCTGCATCTTGGACATGTAGGGTCTTCCTCAATACCTATCAATGATAGATGCCTCTTAAGTCTGCAGTGGCCTGTCAGAACACCGATTAAGAGATTCAGAGTCTTACGACTCCGTCCCAGCAACCAGGCCGATCTCGATTTGTTCGGCCCCGTCACAAAATCTCGGGTTTGCCTGCAGGCCCTGTTGGTCCTCCAGTGCGTCCTCAGTGTCTCGTGGGCCCACTCATTGAGGGCCGTTGTGACCTGCCTTCTTGAAATACCTAACATAGGCTCAGGCCCGTGACAGGGTTCCTCGGCTCCGAGTCTAGCCAATTCATCGGCCTTCTCGTTGCCTGGAACTCCCATATGTCCCGGGACCCATACCAGTCTCACTTGTTTATGCCTGGCCAGCTCTTCTAGGGCATCCCCACACTCCTGGACGAGAGCTGATCTCGTCCTGGGGGAGCACACCGCCTTTAGAGCAGCCTGGCTGTCGGAGCAGATGTATATTATCTGTTCCGCCCCATTTCTAACCTCAGCCCTACCTGCCACCGCTAGGATGGCGTAAACCTCTGCCTGGAAGACCGTGGTGTACGAGCCTAGAGCAAAGCCCTCCTGTACTTCTTTGCCTTCCAGATATATTCCCGCCCCGGAAGACGATCTAGTGGCCAGCCGAGATCCGTCTGTATAACACACCAGAGAGTCCGGGCGGAAGTCAATTCTTCCTTCACTCCACTCCTCCCTACTAGGAAGAGTGAGAGTGTAATTCCTTTCCAACCTTAGCTGATCTTTCGCTTCTCTCACCTTCAGGACAGAGAGAGGGATTTCCCTCTCCGTCAGTCCAGCAATTGCTGCGTGACCTTCAGCTCTGCCTGAACACTGCCAGCTCCCAGAATCCCGCATTCTCAGATAGGCCGCCATATCCTCCCTCTTTATCCACGAGGGAAGCGTTGGAAGGCCTAGCAGAACCTCCAGAGCAACTGTCGGTGTCGTCCTCATTGCGCCAGTGATCCCTAGGCAGGCTAGTCTCTGGACTTTTGCCAGCTTTCGGGATGTCATCGCTCTGTCCACGCTCGGCCACCAGACCACGGATCCATATTGGAGCCTAGGTCTGATGACCGCCGTGTACAGCCAGTGTAGGATCCGTGGGTTGAGGCCCCAGTTCCTACCTACCGCTCGGCGCAATTGCCAGAAGGTCGCAGTCGACTTTTTGATGACGTTGTCGATATGCGGCCCCCATGACAGTTTGCTATCTAGGGTCACTCCCAGGTACCTAACCTCCTGCACAAGCGCAAGAGGTTTACCGTACATGGTTGGTGCCCTAAAATCCTCTATTTTCCTTCTCTTGGTGAATAGGATCATCTCAGTCTTAGATGGATTGACTGAGAGACCTGTTTCGCCGCACCATCTTTCTATTATTCTACAAGCTACCTGCGTTCTGTTGCAAACGACATTTAAGAAGCGGCCGGTCACTAGGACCAGCCCGTCGTCCGCATATGCCTGCGCATAAAATCCTTCCGAAGTTAGGCGCTCCAAGAGACCATCCATTATTAGACACCATAGATGGGGTGATAGGCAGCTGCCTTGTGGACAGCCGCCCCTCACCCCGACGTCCAATTGGCAGTCTCCTAAAGCCGCACTAACTCGTCTCTCTTCCAGCGCAGATTTCACCCATCTGACCAGTACTGGAGCAGTACCTCTAGTCCGAAGGGCATCGCAGATAGTAGTAGTCCTTGCTTTATCAAAGGCACCCTCTATATCAAAAAATATTGCTAGGGTGACCTCCTTATGCAGGAGGGCCCTTTCTACCTTATGCACGACGGCGTGAAGGGCTGTCTCCGTGGACCTCCCTCGCCTATATGCGTGCTGATTCTTGTGGAATGGGTACCTGGCTAGGTCCCCTTCCAACAGATATCTGTCCACTATCCTTTCCAGTGCTTTTAGCAGGAAGGACGTGAGACTGATCGCCCTAAACGATTTGGCAGCTGTGTAGTCCTTTTTTCCCACTTTGGGGATGAAGACCACTTTAGCTGACCTCCAGGTCAGGGGAACATATCCCAGTGCCAGACTGGCCACAAATATTCCTCTTAAATGCGGTAGAAGAATATGCAGGCCCTTCTGAAGCAGAGCTGGGAAGATCCCGTCTGGCCCCGCTGCTTTAAAGGGCTCGAACTCATTCACTGCCCAGACTACAGCTCCGTCCTTTACGATCTCCTCGGCAAGCCGCCAGTCAACTGGTGGCATCGGCCGCTCCGAGGGTACTGCAACGGCAGGGCGTTCGCCCGGGAAGTGAACCTCTAAGAGGTGTCTTAATGACTCCTCCTTAGAAGTAGTCCAAGTCCCATCTTGCCTTCGTAGTGATCCTATTGTCTCCCTTGTCTCGCAGCTGAGTATTTTCATCAGTCTGGCGGTTTCCGGTATTTTATAAGTTACTGGCGGTTTTTCTACTAATTTTTGTAATAGAATTGGATTTTGAAGATAATTTTCTTGGCTTAAAATTTCACGAGCATTTACTAAGTTTTTTACGGAGTGAAAATTCAATTAATGTATTTAATTTTTTCTCCATAATTGGAGATATTTTCACTGCTCTTTCCAATAGTAGTGAAATTATGTATTCAAGTCTACCAAAACCTTTTTCTAAGCATTTTATTACTCTGTTGCCACTAACAAATCTAAATTAGTCTGGCAAATAATTCGAAATGAGACTAATGGAACTTACAAGCCACGATATCCCTCTTCTTTTCGCGATAGAAATGGAAATGAAACTTCAGATTTTTCTCGTGCTGCACAAGAATTTAATAACATTTTATTGACTCTGTTGAAAATCTCATTCAAAAACTAGGTACTTATAACCCACCTCGAATAGTAAACTCTTTGAACTCTAGCATATTTTTAAGTCTAATTGATATCAGTGAAACTAAAGAAATTATAAGAAAAGTTGCAATAAAAAATTCTGCAGGTCATGATGGTATCCCCTGTTCCCTTCTTATTCACATAACTGATTTTATTGCACCAATTCTTACAGATTTAATTAATGCTTCATTTTGTCAAGGTATCTTCCCAGTAAATCTTAAAACCGCAATTGTAATTCCAATTCATAAGAAAAAATGATAACACGGATATGGCTAATTACAGAGCAATATGCCTGTTATCAGTATTCTCTAAAGTATTTGAAAATGCGTATTACAACAGATTAATTAAGTTTGTAAATAATCATGACATACTTTATAAATATCAGTTTGGTTTTCGTAAAGGCCTATCTACTGAAGATGCTATGGTTTCCTTTACTAACTATATTCTAGAGCAATTGGACAAAAGTCAAAAAATTGTAGGCATCTTTTTTTGACTTTACACGAGCCTTCGACATGGTGAACAATAGTATTGTCATAGAAAAAATGTATAATTACGGAATAAGAGAGTTAGCCTATGACTGGTTATGTTCCTACTTATCAAACAGAACACAAAAAGTCCTTCTAAGATCTAAAACAGAAGACTATTATTCTGATCTGCGACCGTTAGGTGTCGGGGTACCTTAAAGCAGCACGCTGGGCCCCCTGCTATTTATTTTATTTATAAATAACATTCATGAAAATGCAAAGTTTGAACATGTATCACTATTTGCTGATGATACGGCAGCAGATGCATCAGCAAACGACTTTACGTGCCTCAGTCAATTAGCTAGTAAGGGTACCGAAAATATGGAATCCTACTGCAACAATAATGGTCTGTTACTAAACATAACTAAAACACATTTAGTTTAATTTTCAGTAAGAGAAAATAATTGTAGTATCTTAGTCAAATCATCTGAAAAATCGTTAAAACAGAGTCTTAGTATAAAATTTCTATGCTTGCAAATTGACTACAACCTATCATGGCATTCTCAAATAGAGTTTATCATAAAGAGGTTGTCATCGTATTTCAGTGTGGCAAATGAGGAAATTTGTTAACAAACACACATTGCTAACGTACTACTATGCCTACCTAAATTCTATTCTTAACTATGGTATTATAAACTGGAGTAACTCAAATAGAATAACTGATGTACTTAATAATAATAATAATAATAATAATGTTTATTTCATACAACAATATACAATTTCGTATTAAAAACAAGAAGAAGTATACTACATAAATAAACATAATACACCACAAAATATCCTAAGATATTTGAGCGTGGGATGAACATATCTATAATAGCAATTGTAATGAGTAATAATATAAGAAAATATTACAACTGGAATAAACAATATTGTACCTTATAAATATTGCTTAGTATATAAAAAGGCTCAATAAGCGCCAAACTTAACATCTATAAATACGTATATACATGCATGTGTATATTCACATAAATATACACATGTACATACATACACACATCTATATATACTTCCATTCTTATACAATATTTACATATACATAAGCACACATACACACGCTTACAAAACATATACAATAATACTACATACATGCTTACATACTTTTATACACACATATAATATCTAGCTAGATAGGTCATATACTGTAAATATCCCTGTAACAATCTGAGTTGGTTTTATTGACTCTATTTAATATATGCCAAAATCAATAATAATGATTTAATACCAATATTAATAATGAAAATGATATCTCTGTTGGAGGACAATTTTTGTTTTAGTTGTTTTTTAAATCAATTATAGAATAAATATCTTCTCGTTTTTGCAGTAGTAAATATCTCTTACATTCTTTTTTAAACTTATTTAACGAGTTTATTAATCTTAGTTCAGATGGTAATGAGCTAAAAATCTTGGGACCCAAAAAATGTATGTTTCTTTGCCCTATCGTTTTTTTCGCAAATTCAATGGAAAAATTATGTGACTTTTGTCTTGTACTGTATCCGTGAGCTGGTAATTGTAACAAATGCCTATTTTTGTGCATATAAATGCAGACATTATAAAAATAGTTTTGTCTTATATCAAAAATTTCGATTTCATCTAGTAATCGATTTGTGGGATACATAACATTTTTCTTTAAAATTATTTAAAAAAATCTTTTCTGTAATATCTCCACAGATTTTAAGTGAGTTTTTAGTAATCCTCCCCATCCTATTATAGCATAAGATAAGTGCGGACTAACTAAGGCATGATATAATGTTTTGAGATCGTGTGTTTCCAGAATATTTTTGAGTTTGTAGAATAAATATATAATAGACCTAAGTTTACTTGTTATGTATTCTTATTATGCAGAAAAAAATCATAAGAACGATGTGCTTCAAACCCAGATCGTATTCTTGCAAAAATCTTTTCAAAGGTATGGATATACTAACAGTGATTTCATTATATATTTTTAAATGTGTTATGTTTGTCAATAAAATTCTGAGAAATTAACTCAAAGTTCTGAAGTTGCCCAGTATGATTTAAGGCACGGAAACCACATTAGACTACCTCATCACAAACTAGCGCTTTTATCAAATAGGTCCTATGTGATGCCTGTCAAATTGTTTAACCATCTACCTCCTCAAATAAAAAATATTGAAAATCTAAATCTTTTCCAGAACACAATTAAGTCATTGCCATTAAAGTATAGTTTCTATTCAGTCTATGAATACTTCAATACTCCTCTTATCTAGATAAACTGTTGTATGCTGTCTGACTGTTCATATCTGTATGTATAAGTTGTGTTTACAATTATAGTTATTTTATATATATATATATATATATATATATATATATATATATATATATATATATATATATATATATATATATATGTCAAGAAATTTTTGTAGTTTTCAATGAATACAACTTTAACTTTAACCTCACTTTCGTAAGTACTTTTCACTTTTTGCATAACTTAATTTAATTAATTATAATTTATTGTAGAGTTCCTGATGAAGAAACAATAAAAGTTACATATATATATATATATATATATATGTATGTGTATATGTGTGTACATATTTATACTTGTTCAATTTTAATTCTATTTATATGTATACTGACGCATTCAATATATTTTATTATACCTTAAATGAATAAAGAAGTTTATTATTATTATAATACATTTTTGTACGCGATTTTGATTCTTTTCATTAGAAAATCCTCAAATTTCTGTCGTATTTCTATACTGACATATAAAGTTTGGCCATTCAAGAGGATTGCCATTAAATATAAGCAACTCTTTTCTTAAAGATTGTCTTGAAATAAACTATTCCAACTTTGGAATCGTTTTTATGTCTGGAGCAACGTTTTTAAATTCAGGTTCTCTTGCGCTTCGAAGTGTCATATCTGATGAATTTGCCATTACCGCAGTAGTTGATATATTGACATCTTGGACAAATTCATGAGGATCTGCTTGGTTAACCCACTGTTGCACATTTGAATATATTTGTTCGCCATCTAATTCAAGTGTATGTAGATTTTGTCGATTTATCTCCTGTCATACACTTGAACGTTTTCTGTGAACAGAGCCAATGTTATTGACACTATTTTCTTCATCAATTTTTGCGAATTTTAAATTTAAATGTAGTTTCAATAATTCTTCCTCTCTTAGACTTATTTGCCTTTTTGTTTTTATATTTCATCTAAATATTGTTGTGTTTCATCTAAATGTTTCTGTTCTAATTCCGTTTTTTTCTGTACCATGTCTATTTGTGCTTGTATTCTCTGATGTCTAACACTTAATGACTTATTGACTTAGACTGACCTGAATTATGACCTCGACTAAGACTCTCTCACTATCTTGGCTATTCATACTTACCTGTCTAATTTTTTTCTTTAACCTCTCGCTTCTTCTTAAAGACATATCTTCCAATGGTTAATTCAATATTGGTTATTGTCAGGCTAATTATATTTAAAATATAATATGAAATACAAAATGAATTTCACACAATTGACAAATTCTTTTTTTTTTTTATTAGTCGTCATTTTTTTCTGAAAAACAAAAACCCAAAACAATGTCAAACTGAACATTTTATGTATAATCTACATAGTATCTATACATCACTACATACATATGTTATAGTACTATACTCTAGAGCATGACAAATCTTACCCTAGTCATAGACGTATGTGCGTAAGCAACAAATACTATATGCACGCATGCAGCAGATATAATTGCAATCTCTGCGAGCTATAATCCACTCTGCTTAAGTGTTTCGTCACGACTGTATAAACTGATAAAAATAACAATGTCACGAAGTGCCATTAAGTATTGCGTCTTACATTTTTAAGCATGCCCTATATAAAAATAATCCAAACAATGGCTGTGAACTATGATGAAATAAGATGGAATAAAACACAGCCAGTGAACGTAAGGACAAGCTTCAGCTTGTGCCTTGCCGGTCACCTACAATACATTCACACTGTTACGTCCACCTTGCTTGTTCAATCGATCTTTGTTCACATTTGGTCAAATTTAAACCCAGCCTCGCGATTTATAATGCTCCTTCTAACGTATCATCTGACGAGCTGCTTCAGGCGCTCATTGTCGTTTTAAAAGAGTTTCGTTATTCGTTAAAGTGTTAATTGAAATAAATCTATGTCTTGATTACTTTAAGCCCTGAAAATAACAATAGGTTATGGGCCCAGCAGTCCCAGTTATTGTTGGCGGAAAATTGTGGCTTGAAAAGTAAGGAAAAGGTATCGGAAGTTTTGAAACTGGAACCGACAAAAATACCGGGAAAAAATGGCGTCGTCGAACACTTTGCAAGTGGCAAATTTCAAACCATTTGATGGCACTGGCTTTTCAAATTGGAGTTTATGTTGAGGTTGTTGCTGGAACAAAATGGATTATTGGAAACTTTGGAAAAAGAAAGTCAAGAAGCAGATTTCAAGATGAAAGACATGAAAGCGAGGTACATAATTGTGCAGTGGTTAAGTGATAATGTTTTAGAAGTGGTAAAGAACAAGAACACGGCAAAGGAAATGTACCGTAAACCAGGGTTACTTTGTCCTTAAGGGTGTAACTTTAGCCCATATGCCAAAAGTGTTTATTAATTTCCTACAACCGGAATAAAGATACCTACATTGCCGACCGTTGCCATTATGTCTCCTAGATGGCACTGGCAACGAATACAGATACCGTCTTGTAGGTTGAACTGTTCTTATTTGCAGTTTAGATCGCTACAAGGTACAGTTGAAAATTTGACACATTTTTAACTAAACAAACTTTTCTGTGTAGACGTTTTACATTTTGCTGAAAATGTCTGGTAAGTACATATTTTTACAAGTTATACTTGCTGAAGATTGTCTAAATAACAATTTTGACTTTTTACAATAATATGGTTGCTGTCATCGTATTTCATAAAAGTGGACATCTTTGGCCCATATAAACGGGTTACTTCAGTCCGGGCCAAAGTAACCCCCTTGTAATTTTTTATTTCTTTTCCAGGTTTTATGTAGAATAGGAGAAATGCCTAGTAAATATAAAAAAACACCTGTTAGTCGAGCTTAAGATTATGCGAAGAGAATAACATAGCGTTTGTATGTTTACCGGCTTATTCAACACACCTGACGCAGCCACTAGACATTGCCTATATCCGTCCTTTAAAGATAAAATGGAGAGAAGTTTTGACACTTTTGAAAGAGTCAGACAGTGGTAAAAAGCTTAACGTACTACCCAAAGACCAATTCCCAGCTCTCTTAAAGAGGGCTCTAGAAGAACTAGAGCCAGCTATTTCTCAGAACTTGCAATCGGGATTCCGAAAAGCAGGGATTTTTCCCATAAATAAAGATGCAATTTTAAATCGACTACCTAATCAAGATAGAGATGTAGATCTAGACCTAATAGGAGAAGTTTTCTTAAATAGGCTTCAGGATAAGCAACAAGAATTAACCCCTAATAGAACAAATCAGCGAAAAAAATTAACGGTTCCTCCTGGCCAAAGCTTTGGAAGTAATCGAAATAAGACAGCAACAATTATCTCGCAAAAAAGAACGGGCAAAGAAACAACTGCCATCATCACCCGAAACTTCTTCTGATGGAGATGACAATTTTAGCCTAGCATCCTCAGGTAACAATCTAGAATCATTTAGCAGTCTCGACAATATAGATGAAAATTTCTCTTCATATCTTCTCCCAGAAATCGACAAAAGTATTCAGCCAGGCCCATCTTCGTCACTTCCTGAAAATGAGTCAATACCGTCCCAAGAAGAATTATTTCGCCCTCTTGATATGGATGAAACCATCACTTCGTTTGACCTGATGTCAGCAAAAGAGTCAACTTCTCAGCCAGGTGCTTCTATATCTGTTTCAGAGAATGTACCAGTACAGACCGGCGGTTTTTCTCGGATGGATGAAATGGAAATAGGAGATCATGTCATTGTCATTTGGAATAAAACAGAATATCCCGGTGTCATTGCATCAAAAAATAGTGAAGGTGCATACGTTAACTGCATGGAGAAGAAAAGTAAGGGCTGGAAATGGCCGAAATTTAAAGACCTTCAGTTTTATAATTTGTGTCAAATAAAAAGGAAAATTAATTTTCCTAAAAATGTTGGCAAGGGAGTTTTCTTGGTGCCTGAACTTATTTATTAAAATCAATGTTATCAAAATTGGCCGCCATATGTAGTATTTTAATAAAAAAATTTATCCGAAGATATATATTTTTGATTTAAATAGGGTCAAAGTTAACACCTACTGTGGTCTTACTTTGATCCAAATTATTTTTATAGGCGTTTAAATGAAAAATATGAGTTGGTACAAAGTAACCCGCTGTGCATGGCAACTTTGGCCCATTTTTTAAATATTTTTTTTACATTACTTTTCAATATTGTTAGATATCGATAGATATTAATAGATATCAAGTTAAAATTATACTTTTCTTAAATATTTGATTGACAAAGTCAGACAGATGCATTCTCTGCCGTCGTCTCTTGTCGACGTCAGAGGCAACTATGTGAACGTCATATCCCACCGCGATCCGCATCTTTTATGCCACCTCCCTCTGGTGACCGAATTTTGCAATCGGAGCGCTAAATTTGAATTTCTTAACAAAGATCTAACACGGCCAAACTGACATCATTCCGCTCTCGGAATGCTTAGAAATTCTGGCATAAATAGTGTCACTAGTACAGTTTAAAACAAGATTGTTTTTATTACTTTCAAAACATTAAATAAAGCAAACAAAGTCAAAACAAGTCACAAAAAAAATAAAATCGTTGTGTAATGCCAGGTAGATTTTTCTTCACCATCTGTCTCTGGGCCGTCAACATTTGCTGCGATAGATAAGTTAATGTTATTTACCCGTTTAGAGTTACCAATTCAATTTGTAAAATCCGTATAACTCATGCAAAGAGTTCAGGGACGGCATAGTATAAATGGTTCACTAAAAGACACGATGGAAATACTGCAAAATGCACGTATTTACGATGGGTCTCTGAGGTAATAAAGCATTGAAAGACACGATGGAAATACTGCAAAATGCACGTATTTACGATGGGTCTCTGAGGTAATAAAACATTGAAAGACACGATGGAAATACTGCAAAATGCACGTATTTACGATGGGTCTCTGAGGTAATAAAACATTGAAAGACACGATGGAAATACTGCAAAATGCACGTATTTACGATGGGTCTCTGAGGTAATAAAACATTGAAAGACACGATGGAAATACTGCAAAATTCACGTATTTACAATGGGTCTCTGAGGTAATAAAACATTGAAAGACACGATGGAAATACTGCAAAATGCACGTATTTACGATGGGTCTTTCCAAATGTACAGATCTAACACGGCAAAGCATCATAGATAAAACAACAAGTACTCACTTGTTTAATTGTAGCAAGTATTCAAAATCGTCAGGAGTCCAATCTGTAGGCCAAAGACGCAACTGATCCTTTGAACAATTCAAAGTTCGCTTAGTACCAATTTTACGAAGTGAAAAACGATCATCAGCAAGTATTGTTTTAATAACGTATGGTCCGACAAATTCACAATTGAATTTTTTTTGACCTTTGACCCCTACTCAAGAGTACTGCATCACCAATTTTGTACTTTTGATTATTTCTCCGTTTTTTATTTAATGTAGCTGTCTGCCTTTCAGCATTTTTTTTTAGATTATTCAAAACCTTACTGGGATCTACTGGCGTTTTATTTAATTCTGGGATAGGTAAGTCCGTTAAAATTGTACGAATTTGCGGGGTCTGTCCCTGTTGTCCAAATACTAGTTTAAAAGGAGAATATTCAGTGGTTTTCTGTTTGGTAGTGTTAATTATTAATTGGACTTTCCAGAGTTTGTTCAGCCATTCTGTTGATTTATTTGATTCAATTCTCAATATATTAGTGATGGTACGCATGTATCGTTCCACTTGGCCATTTGAGCGATGTATACTAGGGGTTGTCACGTGCAGTTCGATTCCAAAGTGCTCAGTAAATGACTTGAATATTTTTGCTGTAAAATTTGTTCCAGCATCATGTATTAATTTGCTTTGTGTTCCAAATATGCTTATGAAATTTGAAAAGTTTTGCTTTGTTTCTTCAGTAGTAAGAGTGGATTGGAGGTAAAGAAGACAAAATTTCGAAAATGCATCAATGACCACGAAAATGTACTTATAATCGTTAATGCCTTTAAGTGTTGGGCCCAAACAATCAACATGAATTGTGCGAAATGGTTCACTTGGTTTTGGTATGGAGGTGATGAAACCTTGCTTCGGGCCAGTTCTATTCTTACGTACAGCGCATAGTATACATAGTATACAATGTTCAACATATTTTTTTTTTTACATAACGGGTCATATTGGGATTTGGTGAAACCCCGATGCCATATCAAGGAAAGAAAAAAATTTACCTTTGCCTAATCGATCTAATTGATCGTCTATGCGTGGCAATGGGTAAAGATTTTTGACCGTAATTTTATTCAATGCGCGAAAATCAACACATAAACGGTCTGTTCCATCTTTCTTCGGAACTATGATTACAGGGCTTCCAAACGAGGAGTTGTTCTCGCGTATAATTCCATTTTGCACGAGATCATCAATAATATTTCGTAACTTTAAACGTTCAGATTCTGACATTCGATATGGGTGGTAATAAATTCTTTTTTTTTTCAGATAACGTTATATTCAATTCACCGGCATTAACAGCACTAACACAATTACCTGAAATAATTAAGTCAGCAAAATCTGAAAGCAAATTCGACAGTTTTTGTTTTTCATTATTATCTAAGTGACCAAACTAATATTAGAGTTTGAAGAAATTGTATTAACAGAAGTCTTAGGATTGATTTTTAAAATAGTCTTATCTCTCAACAGAGTTACATTGTGATCGTAAATATTTTCTCCTATGACAATATCATAACATGAGTGAATATGTGGAACGATTACGAAATCAAGTTTCAATTTATCTACAAATAATTCATTTATTAATGAACAAGTGGAACCCGTGTCAATTAAGCAGTTAGTACTATAACCGCCAATAATTATCGGCAATGTTTTTAAACTTTTGTTGTTCATAGAAAGAGAGTTAAACATAACATGTTCATGTTTACGTTTTTTATCGGGTGCCTGACGCAGCATTACGCCACCTTGCTCTTGTTTATTTTGCCGACGAAAACAATTTTCGATAGTATGACCTACCTTTTTGCAGTATCTGCAAACAAGGTCAACCTTACCCTTTAACGGGATCTCAAAGTTTTTTTTTTGATTTAAAGTTTTACAATCTCGCGAAATATGGCCAGTTTTGCCACAGGAAAAACAAGTACGTGTCTCCGTTGACGTAGATGACATTTGTGAAAAATTTCTTTTTGGAGAAATCAATTTATTTGTTACAGGCTTTTCTGGAGAGATTTTCACATAGTTTGCTAAGAATGCAATCAAATCACTAACTGATGAGGTACCTGAATTAAATGCTGCCGTTCGCACGGCAGTATCGTCAATAGAATGTGAAATAATTTCCATTAAATCATCGTCTGAGCAACTTGCACGTAAAGCTTTTAATTTTTCTAATTTAACTCTTGTATACTCCACATAACTGCGTGCGTCAGTACTCCGATAATTCACTGCAGCATCTAAAAGTTTTCCCAAGTTTTTCTATTTGGGAAACGAAACGGTAAAATCTAATTTAAAATTTTCCCACGTTTCTTCTGCGGGCTGCCATGCAGTAAACCATCTTTGAGCAGATTTTAATAAAAATGGACCGACTCTACTTACAGTTTCCCTATCAGACCACCCAAACTCGTCTTTATAACCATCAATTTTTGATAACCAAATACTGCTATCTATACTTTCTGGATCGAAACTCGGAAGGGCCAATGAAACAGGCGTTTTAGAAACGGGTGGAACACCAGGATTCATCGAAGACTGACCATTTGCACGCTGTTGAAGCGCCTCCAAAACGTTTGCTATAGCTCCCAAAGACTTGCTTAATTCCTCCATCGTAATGCACTCACATAAAACCAACTACACGTGTACCCCACACCTGATGTTAGATATCGATAGATATTAATAGATATCAAGTTAAAATTATACTTTTCTTAAATATTTGATTGACAAAGTCAGACAGATGCATTCTCTGCCGTCGTCTCTTGTCGATGTCAGAGGCAACTATGTGAACGTCATATCCCACCGCGATCCGCATCTTTTATGCCACCTCCCTCTGGTGACCGAATTTTGCAATCGGAGCGCTAAATTTGAATTTCTTATCAAAGATCTAACAATATATTCAAATAAACTAACACGGGAAGTATGCATGACATACTTTTCATTGACTGCATTTTTTGTTCAATTTTATTTCACAGCGAAAGTCATTAAAACATATTATTAAATCTGAAAATTCAAAAAATGGGGCAAAGTAACCCTGGTTTACGGTATACAACATTGAAAAATACGTATGTGAAGAAAGGACTGTCGATTAAAGCAGAGATCCAGAGGAAACTGAGAAATATGAAATTTACAAATGGCCGACTCGGAGAATTTTTCATGGATTTTGAAAAGATCGTTACAGATTTAAAAAGTAGTGGTGGAAAAATAGAAGAAGCAGAAATAATCTCACAATTACTTGCAGCAATGCCCGAATCCTACCAAGCAATTGTTACCGCTATTGATGTTATTTTTAGTCAAGATTCGACAAATGTAAACTATTGCAGGAAGAAACCCGCCAAGAAAAAAATAGTGAAACAAGTGAATCAGCTGTGTTTGTTGTTGAAAAAAACTATGGATATCAAAGTCGTTCGCGTGGACGTGGTAAATCAGGAAAACTCTGGAATTTTAGGAAAACTTCGAATACACAAATGAATTCCTCAGCTGTAAAACAAGGACAGAGTGACTTTCGTTATAAGTGTTATCGGTGTGGCAAACCGGGACATAAGCGGAATAAGTGCACTGAAAGACGATCTGCAAATATGACAGAAAACAATGACAATGATAATAGTATGAAAAAACGCAAAATTTCATTCCTGGTCGAAGTAAAGTTGCTCTCACTCAGGTACAAATGTTCCGGATATTCTGAACTCACTACAAGTGCGTGATGTCGGTAACACTGATTTTTCTGAATCTGTCAAAGGCAACGCTGTCAATTTGGTTTCTGACAATGCCGAAAACAAAAACATTGTATTTATTATCGATTCAGGTGTAACAAATCATTTGGTAAACTCAGCTGCAGGAAATTATTTACAAGAAGTAGAAACTGCGGACTATAATATAAATATTGCTAAACAAGGTGTAACGATTAAAGCGCGAAAATGTAGTAATTTACATGTCGGAAATCATCAAGATGTTAATATGAAAATCACAGATGTGTTACAATGCAATGAACTTCAGTATAATCTACTATCGGTAAAAAGAATGGAACAAGCTGGTTTAAAAACCATATTTGAAAATGAGACGGTAAAAGTTTATAATAAATCTGAAGTGATAATTAAAGGTAATTTACAAGGAAACTTATATATTGCTTCTCTCAGTGTTTCTCATGATAAAGGTGTGAATATTGCTTTGACCGATCCGGATATATTACATAGAAGAATGGGACATTCATCATTATATCCTCCAAAAGGTATGTGTGAAGTGTGTATCAAGGGCAAACAAACCCGTAAATCATTTAAAAGTACTCCAGAAGAGAAAAAGGTCAAGAGAATTCTGGAAGTGGTATCATTAGACGTTGCAAGTCCGTTCACTCCAGCAACCTTTGATGGAATGAAATATTATGTGTTATTTATAGATCGCTTTTCTCACTTTACCTATGTATACTTAATGAAGCAAAAAAATGATACTGGATAAGTTTAAAGAATATGAGTCTCTTGTGATTGCTCTATTTAAAATGAAAATATCAAGATTTTGTTGTGATAACGGAGGAGAATATGTGTCTATACCATTTATTAACTTTTGTAAGTCGAAAGGAATCAGCTAGAGTATACAGTACCGAGGAACCCGGAACAGAATGGAGTTAATGAACGTTTTAATCGAACAGTTTTAAACATAGCAAGATGTTTACTTTTTTGATGCCAATATGTCTAAGCGTTTCTGGGGTGAAGCCGTGCGAACAGCCACGTATACTATAAATCGATTGCCGACAACTGCGGTCCAACATGAACAAACACCTGCAGAAATATGGTTTCAACAAAAGTTAGATATTAGTAAACTTCGTGTATTTGGCTCAAAAGCGTGGGTACATGTATCAAAAGAATTAAGAGGTAAGCTCGATGAACGTAGTAAAGAAACATTCTTAGTAGGATATGCTAAAAATGGGTACCGTGTATGGGAACAGAAAATAGTAATCACTCGAAGTGTAATATTTAGCGAAAATAATTAAATACAGAATAACATTCAGATATTTGAAAAACAAAATATGGAAAATGAACCAATAGAAATGGAAATTGAACATGAAGAGAAAGATAAAGATATAGAAATACAAAATGAAATTTCGGATACCAACGATACTGAACCAAGAAGAAGTTGTCGAGAAAAGAAAATGCCAATACCTTTTAATGATTATGATATGGACATGAATTTTATGACAGCATTCTCAGCTGGACTCTTACCTTCTGAAATTCCTAGGGACTACGTTGAGGCTGTGAAGGATGAAGGTTGGTTAAAAAGTATTCAGGAAGAACTAACAATATTGGAGAAAAACAAGACTTGGGAATTAGTTATACCTCCAGAAAAGACGAACATAATAGATTCAAGATGGGTATTTACTCAAAAAGATGTACATGGAAAGAATGTGAAGAAAGCGAGGCTAGTAACCAGAGGGTACAAACAAGAAATATCTCTAGAAGAAGACATATATACTCCTGTGGCTAGAATGATCACGTTAAGAGTTCTACTAGCGTTGGCACTTGAGATGAATTCTGAAATTCACCAAATGGATGTGAAATCCGCTTTCCTGAATGGCGAATTAAAGAATCCTGTTTATATGTATCCACCTCATGGACTATAAGAAGTTAAACCAGGCTACGTATGTAAACTCAAGAAAGTTCTCTATGGTCTCAAACAAAGTCCAAAATGTTGGTATAATCGATTACATAATTTTTTGTGTAAAAACAATTTTTATAGGTCAGCTGTAGATCCATGTTTATATATTAAATCTAATTCTTATTTACTAATTTAGGTAGATGATTTAATAATAATAATTTCAAATTGTACAAATGACATTATTGAAATCAAAAAACAACTTTCTTTAGAATTTGAAATGAAAGATCTTACTAATAATACGAATAAAAATGTGTTTTTAGGTATTGAAATTGAAAAATTGGGTGACACATTGTTAATTTCACAAAAAACATTAATTAAAAAGATCGTAACCCAATTTAATATGAATAATTGTAAACCTTTACATCTTCCAATTCAACCAAAGTTAAATTTATTAATAGAGGAAAATGATATCCCTAATAAGCATCTTATCGGTTCTCTTATGTACATTATGCTAGGCACGAGACCCGACTTATGTTTTATGGTTATGTATTTTAGTCAATTTCAAAATTGTTTTAGTGTAAATCATTGGAAACATTTGAAAAATGTTCTGAGATATTTAAAGAAAACTGAGAATTATGTTCTAAAGTTCACCAAAACATGTAATTCAAATGTAAACATAAGTGCTTTGTGGACTCTGACTTTGCTCATAATGTTAATGATCGAAAAAATGTCAGTGGCTTTATTTTAAAGCTCAGTAATAATGTTATTTTTTGGAAGTCAAAAAAATAGCCAATTGTTGCGCTATCAAGTGCAGAAGCTGAGTATGTTGCTTTATTAAATTGTATTACTTAATGTCTTTTTCTTAAACAACTTTTAGAAAATATGATACAAAGAACGATTAAACCAATTATAATATACGGGGACAATCAGTCTTGTATAAAAATAGCTACAATTTTAGAAACAAAAAGGTCGAAACATATTGATGTGAAGCATCACTTTATAAGAGATTCTATTTCTGATGAGACAGTTAAAATATTTTATGTGCCTACTGAACAACAATATGCCGATATAATGACAAAAGCTTTACCATGTACTAAATTTGAAAATTTTAGGGAAAGCATTGGTATTGTTAATTTAACTAATGAAGAATATTAATTTTTTTTATTCATATGTGAATTTTATAATTTAAGGTACCTACTTGCAGAATTGGGGGAAAGTGTTAATATTCTGTTTACTGTTAATTTACAATTCAGTAAGAGTACGGCACTGTGCAAAGTTACAGCAAGCGCCCTCTATATTTTTTTAGTATAAAAAAATTTCCTATATAAGTGTGTGAAATAGTAAGTGGCAATGTAATGTAGTTTTAAAAGAGTTCCGTTATTCATTAAAGTGTTAATTGAAATAAATCTGTCTTAATTACTTCAAGCCCTGAAAATAATAATACGCATTTCTCAAATTTTTTCTAAAGAAGAGGACACACTTCATCAAGAATGATGTTCAATTTAAATTTAAGTTCGGTCCAAGAGACAAGAACTGTATGCACTGGATTATTGAGGCCTCACCAGAGGCGCGAAAATTGATTCTTGCCCAACCGAGGGTCTACGTCGAGTGATCCTCATGCAGAGTGGATGACCACGTCAGGGTCACCAGATATCACAAATGCTAGAAACTTGGCCATCATTCCAAAGATTGTCGTTCTATCAACGCTTTTTGTGCTCATTGTGCTTTAACACATGAGACGGATCAATGTTCTAACAAACACACCTCTCCCAAATTCATAAATTGCACAAGATACGGATTTAAGGGACATGCGATCGCTCATCAAGCTTCTTCTAATAAATGTCCTGCTTATATTAAGTGATTGGAATCCTACGCTCAAAATATTGATTACAGAACTTGACCGGGTTTCGAAATTGTCTATTATTAAGATTAATATCCAGAACTCGAGAACTGTCACTTCCGAGATCCACGTTATTATTCAGGAGCCTTACTCTAGGGTAGGCCCTATACAAAATTTTTCTTCTAATCTATGCTTCGGCCTTAAATATAAAGTCGCTCACGCTAAGCGCATCGAGCTAATTCTATCTTCAGTTATTATCTTAAATTCAGGGCTAGATGCTTTTTACGCCAATTTTCCAACGAGTATTTCAGCACAATTTAGGTGTCTTGTGAAAATCTGGAGGTCTATATCGTTTCAATCTAAGCTCCGCCTGCGGGGGACCTCGACGTGGTGCTCAGTGGGCTGGATGAAGTCTTGGTTGCGCTAATGGGCAGAAAGGTTGTTTTGGCTAGAGATTTTAATCCTAAAAATTATATCTGGTTCTCGTATCGAAGGACGATCGGTGTGAATCTTTAATTGAAATTATCTTTGCTCATGATTTAATGTCACACAATTAGGCTGATCAGCTGCACACTTTTTCTTCTCTTAACGGAAACAGTAATATAGAACTAACTTTGTCTACCGGTGGCTTGTCCACTTACATTCATGACTGGAGAGTGATTCCTGATCTGGTCAACTCGAATCATAGAGTCATAACATTTTCGATTATTCCTATCAATCCTATTTATATAAGTATCAAATCCTTTTTCGATACCAAAAATTTTAATCTACGTAGCCTTCTGAGTTCCATGCGTGAACTTGGTACAGGCTTACTAGATGTTGACTGGCGCCTGGGTGTCGGGTACATTGACGAGCGAGTAGAAATAATTACCAGAGGAATCCATTTAATTCAGGAAATTGAATATCATGTTCGTGTCAATAACAAGAATTTGTAATAGTGGTCTTCTCATCTTGAAAGGCTGAAAAAAATCAGTACACTCCGCTAGGAAAGTATATCAGAGATCTAGGTTGGCAGAGATCAGGGGACGCCTTTACACTTCTTATAAAGACAAACTTGGGACCTATAAAAAAGCTATTAAGAAAGCTAAGCATGAGTCGTGGACTGTCTTTATCCGATAGGATATGGCGCCTGATCCATGGGGGTTTCATTTAGAAACTTTCAACTGGGAAGCTTAAGTTACAATATCTTAAATCAATCGTGTCCACGGATGTTGGAGTTACTATTGATACTCAATCTACACTTAATACTGCGTTAAACAAACTTATTCCTGATGATGTGCCTGAAGGAGATGATGCGATACACATCACAATGTGATTTGCCTCAGATATAAGTATAGACGATCCGAATGTTGTCACTCAATTTACCATGAACTAACTCGATGAAGCTGTATCAAGTATTAATCCTGGCAGGGTTTCAATGCATGACCAAATCCACGACTCGACTCTTAAGGCTGGCTATAATGAATTAAAAAATTTTCTATTAAACCTCTTTAATGACTTCCTTTATCACGGACATTTTCCAGATACTTGGAAGATGGGTAAACTTACTACCATTCTCAAGGCTATAGACAGAGATCCGTCCAATCTTAGTTCATTAAGACCGATAACATTGCTACCTGAACTCGGAAAGATGCTGGAGAAACTACTCCGTTTTTCTCTTTTTTTTATAAATTCCCAAGAGGGTTATATTCTCATCTATTCAATTTGGATTCCGACCAAGCATCGGCACTTTAGATGCTCTATCAAAGTTCACTTCTTTAATAACATATCATGACTCCAAATACTCTGCTGTCATATTCGTCGACATATCCGAAGCTTTCGATAATCTATGATGGCCTTCCGTTATTAACATCCTGCATAACAAAGGAATTTCTGCCAAACCGCTGAATTGTTACATTCTTTCCTTATCCAATAAGATCTAGGTTCGTCGGCCTTTTGTAAAACCACTGCTTTGTACCAGTGTTTATCTTTACAACTACTACTGTATTACCCTTTTCAAACTCTATTACGGTTTTTCTACTACCTCTATCATAATGTTTTTTCATTTTATCTTTTCGTTCGGATAAATGTTGATAAATGTGATTCTGAATTTTCGGTTCTAATTTACTATGTCATAGGTAACTGTGTTCTTAAATTCCTACTCTGGAGAATCTGAGCTGGGATGCGTCCAAATTTATTATCGGGCAATTATTATATTTGAACAATAATTCCCTAAAATCGCTATTATTAGCAAGACTTTTCCGTAAAATTTGTTTTCCAATACTAACAACTTTTTTCCGATAATCCATTACTTTGATTTCAAAATGGTGATATCTTTATTTTTATAATAATTCCTACATATGACTGATACAAAAGGTAAATTATCAGCGATTATATATTGGGGGTAACCGAACCTTGTAAAAACATCCTGCATTGCATTTATGACACTTTCTGCCGTCTTATTGTTTAAGTGACATCTCTATCCAATAAGAAAAATGGTCTATTCATATTAAATAAGGTTTTGATCCAAATTCTAAAATATCTGCGCCTATTTTATTATACCTTAGTTTTGCGACGGACATAGGTTAAAGTAGTTCCTTAAAATTACTTGGCAAATATTTTTCACAAATTCTACATTGTTTTATATAAGAAGTCAAATCAGATGTTAAATTTGGCAAAAAGATGAATTTTCTTGCTTTATGTATAGTTTTATTAATGCCACTGTGGCCTTTATGTAATAGTTACAAAATATAATTTTGAAAATTATGTGGGACGACTATTTTACCTCCAATAAAAACTATACCAGCCTCCACACATATATCATTTTTTAAAATATAATAAAGTTTACACTTTAAGGATATATGATTTAATTTTGGCCATCCATTATAGTAATAATCAATTATTTTCTTTAACACTTCATCGTTAGAAGTCTCCTTCCTGAATTCGGATATTTTTTTATCAGTCATAGATAAATGTCTGGATATGGTGTGAACCATTTCAAACATCTCAAAATCACATGTATTAGTTTTCAGACTAGCCCTAAATAACATATCTGCAAAATGAATATTTTTTCCGGAAACAATAGATACTAAGGTTATACTTTAATAATTTTATTCTTAAACGTTGTAATCGTATGGATCCGATTTAGCAAATAGGTTTTTTCATAAGAGATATTATGGGTTTGTGATCGGTTTGTACATCTACAATAGTTTTATAATAAAATCATGACATTATTGAGTGCCTACGTATATAGATAATAATTCTTTTTCAGTTTATAGACGGAGAGCTGGCTACATAAAAAAGCAAAGTATAAGGTACATGAAATGTGAATAACTAGAGAGGTTCCATTAGCGCTCCCGAACATCGAGTGGCCAGTCTGCCAGCGCGATTAGGAAGATTAAGGCGGGGGCGGACGGTCAAAGATGACAAATTTTACAATGAAAAAAAATGATAATGCTCATGGATAAAAATTATTGGAAAGTGAAGTATTTGTTGCTACGAAACGTGGAAAATTATTGGCAGACGATTTCGTGGAAGAGAAATGGCCGGCAGACTTCAACAAAGCGGTGTTATCTTTAGTGAGAAAAAAATGATAAGCCTCATTATTAATTTGAGAATGATTGTTAAACTGTTGAGGAAGCTATGTTGTCAATGGCAGACGAAAAAAATGGAAGACAACATCGGGGCAGACTGTATTGAAGAGCGCGGTCTCGAGCGCGGTCTCGATCGCGCTTAACGAGTTAGTTCCGTACGATGCATTATAACGATTTATTATTTTGTTAATTATATTATGAGGACAATAAGTTAACAATCCCTATATTATACAAGTGCTAAAAGATATGTTTACCATTAAAATAATTTTTTTTATTAACAAATAATATAAATAAATTGTAGACTTATTCTATTTCGCTGTTTGTGTCGGATTTATCGTACTGCATATAATAATATAATAATAATAATAATACATATTTATTGGGTGTATAAAATATAACAAAACAAAATAGAAACATAAACTAAATACATCCCAAAAGGACAAGATATTGCTTAGCATTTTTCAATCTTGCCTGACAAAACACAACAAATATAACTACAAATTAACAAATAAATAACTAGGTACATAAATAGGTGTATATATTATAATACGCAGAATCATGATAATTAATAAAGTTACTAAAATTAGGAAACGAACGTCAGTTAAACTAGGCCTCCACTATCATATTTTGTTTATTTAAAAGACATTTTTTATACTGACAACGAAACTGCGAAAGTGAGGGTTTAGAAAATATTTCTTTAAACTCGTTAAGTAACATAGCCGCAGTGTATTCAAAAGCTTTCTCAAACTTGGAGGTTTTATGTTGGGGTATGTCGTATAAATCATTATTTCTCAAATTAATACAATGTACAGATGCTCTCTTTTTTAATAAGTGAAATAGATAACTAGGTGTTTCCGAGTGTATAACTTTGTAAATAAGAGTACCATACAACATTGAAAATCTCTGCTCAGTTTTAAGTATATTGAGCTGGATGTAATGTAGAGTTATATGAGCTCTCCTATCTATATAAGGATAAGAATAACGAAGACATGAGTTTTGCAAGACCTGGATTTTGTTTTTGTATACTGAATTTAGAAAACTATAGTATATGTTACTTCCATAGTCCATGTAACTTAGGATAACAGTATTTAACAGGTTCCATTTGGTTTCCTGTGGCAACACATATTTATATTTCCACAAACACTTGAATTTAAAGTAGCAGACACTTAATTTTTTCGTAACATGGGCTTCAAAAGATAAATGTTGGTCTAATATTACGCCAAGATCCTTGACCTCCTCACTTAACTTAACAACATTATTATTTAGTATTATGTCAACAGTTAGCATTTCAGTAGCTCTATTTGTTAATATTTTACTACCCACACATATAGCCACAGTTTTAGATGGATTTAAAATTAATCCATTTCCCTCGGACCATTCACTAATGGAGTTTAAATTGATGTTAAGCTCATTGATTATTTGGTTAGATTCATGGGGATGACATGATTTGTAGAGTTGTGTGTCATCAGCGTAGAGATGTATATTCCAATTGTTTGTTAGTATATTAGGTAGATCGGCAGTATATATTGCAAAAAGTAAGGGACCAAGTACACTGCCCTGAGGTACACCTGCTAAGACATCTCTCACCTCCGATATATCACCATCTAACTTCACAACTTGCGTACGATTAATAAGGTAGTTCATGAACCAATCCAGAAGAGTATTACTGACACCATAGTAACTTAGCTTGGCAAGCAGAAGCGTATGATTTATGGCATCGAAGGCTTTACTAAAATCTAGTAGCGTAAGATATGTTACTTTTGACTGGTCGATACCTCTTGCCATATCATTGGTAATTTTTATTAAAGCGGTACTGGTACTATGCTGTTTTCTAAAGCCTGATTGTATGTCCGGTAGAATGTGGTTTATTTGCAGATGTTTCGTTAATTCACTGGCCACAATTTTTTTCCAGTAATTTAGACATTGTCGGTAAGATATTTATAGGACGTAATTGTTTGAACTCAGTGGCTTTGGAAACTTTGGGAATAGGCACCACAATTGAACTTTTCCATATAGTTGGAGTTATTCTTTCTGTCAATGAATAGTTTATAAGGTGCGTTAAAGCCAGTTTGCAATATGGATAAATATATTTCAGCATTTTTAAATTAATGTTATCAATTCCACATGCATTTGAGGTTATCGAGTACAATAGTTTCTCAACTTGTTCACTTGAAACAGTACTAATATTTTCTAGATTACTTATGTTATGTAATTCATTAGACTGATAGAAATCAAGAGTATTAGGATCAATATTTCCAGGTGGTATTGCAAAGAAGTTATTTATTTGATTAACATCTCTTAACTCATGTTCTATGGTAAATGCAGGCTTTCCATGGACGTTCCAGACACTAAAATCTTTCCACATTTTCGCAGGATTGTGTCGATTAACCATGATTTGATGCTGAATGTATGCAGTTTTCTCATTACGTATTGCGATCGACAGATAGTTTTTGATGTCTTTATAAAGTTGTAAGTGAGGTGTGGATCTAGTTTTACGGTACCTATTGTACGTTTTATGTTTTAGTTTAATTAGTTCTTTTATTGTATCTGTAATATAGGGACGACGCTTATGTTTAATATGTATGGTTTTGTAAGGTGCATGCATATCGAATAGTAATGATATTGCACTATTTAAGAAGGTTAACTTCTCATCCGCTGAATCTAACGTCTCTATATATTCCCAATTGATAAGCTTAGCATCACTGGAAAAATCTTCAACATTGAATAAGGAGTAATCTCTATAAGTTATAGTTTTTGGTGGCATATTTTTTACAGCATAATTAAGCTCACAGTAGGTTAAACGGTGGTCTGTCATGTTCAACATATCTAGTGTACCAACTTTGATTACACTATTATTGTTGCTTACACATATTATGTCTATAGTAGTGGATGTTGTTTCACTTACTCTCGTTGGTTCATTAATTATTTGAGTTAAATTAAAACAACTTAGTGTACTGATTATGCGTCGGTAGAGGTAGGTATTCTGTTTAAGGAAATCAATGTTGACATCACCCATTAAGATTACATCATCAGTATCCAAGGATATGTTGGTTAAGACTTCTTCAAGTTCACTTAGGCAATCTAAGGATATATGTGGAGGTTTATAAATTACTCCTATCGATACTTTGACTTTGTTAAAGTTAAGGGAAATCCACAGTTGTTCAAGTTGTTCCTTACTTATATAATCGGTATTTAATATTTTAGATCTTAAGGTACAGTGTAGGTAAAAGCATAGACCTCCACCTCTGTTTTGACGATCGGCTCTTATTAACTCGTAGCCTTCAAGTTGCACCAAGTTAGACGGAAAATCAGGCACTAACCAGGTTTCAGAGAGAGCAATGATGTGAAATTTTTTTCTAATATATAATCGCTAAACATATCAAAACAAGCAATTAGTGATCTAATATTAACATGACAGATGTTTAGTAGTTTTTTGAGGATGTACTTGGTTTAGAAGCAGATATACTTTGTACATTCGAATCATTTAAGGTAGACGACTGAAGTTGGTTATCAATTGGCAGGTTAGAGGCTGTTAGGTAGTTAGTTATGGTTATAGCAGGAGTACCATTTACATATTTAATTGTAAGATTGGTCTCGCCACGGCTTATTCTTGTGTGAAGTTCTTGCCTGAGGTTTTGCATAAGTTTTCTCTGTGCAGGTGTTTTATCCTCATAAAACGTTATATGCTTATATTGATCATACGACTTAAGAGTTGCTTTATGACGCAGTAAAAATTTAGCCATAAGACTGTCCTGGAAACAAATTTTAATTAGTCTAGGTTTACTGTCGTTTGGTTTGCTTATCCCTAACCTATGCAAATGAATAATTTGGTATACTGGTACTTCTGTAGGGAAACTAGTACATACCAGTTTCTTCGCTTTCGCAATCAGTGTCATCCTCAGATTGGATTTCGTTAACATCTGTTGTAAAACAAAATTAAAAATTAAAAATGGCTATTAACAAATATAAGAACGAAATGTTGTGGAAATATTTGTACCTTCAGGCTGTTCTTGATCGATAATAACGTCTTTAACGCTAGATGGTATCTGTGGTCCATCGAGCCATTGGAACTGGTATTTGGAGTCGACTATTACCCATCCGCAGTCTTCTGGTACCAAATTAGTCGGAATTTTCTTGTGAGCGTGGCTCCACAATCTGGCGATATACATGGATCTTAAGAATTGTGGTCTTAATTCAGCTGCACAAGGAGGTATCGATGAAGCATCAAAATTTTGTAGGTTTTTTTTTAAATGGTTCGTTGACGTTATTGACTTTGTAATTTTTTAAAAAAAGCGCAAAACAAGCATTATCTACGGAATCAAGTGATTTCATCGTATAAAGTGAACAAACAAATTTTTCAATATATCGAAATACAGTAAGTCTATCACAATCTTCATTGCTTAATTCAGCAAATGCGCGTTGAAATTATTCGCTTAACAGTAATAATTTTAAAGGACGCTGTTTTCCTTTTCTAAAAAAAGCTAGATTGAAATCACATCCAGTGAATGCATGAAACCCTGATAAAGATTTACAAAATAATTCTCCGTGTCTATCATAAAGTGCTGACAAGTGAATTATACGCTGTTTGCTTAAAATACCCGTTTGAATCCAAACTTTACTATTCTTTTTTAGCTTATCCATGTTGGCTAGCATCATAATAAGTATGTATGTGTCGGAACATTTTATTATAATGTTAGCTTCCTCCGGAATATTGCACGCGTGAAAAACTATTTTCGTATTAGCTTCTTCATGAGCTTCTAGCGTGTAGATATCATAGCTTCCTCAACAGTTTAACAATCATTCTCAAAGAATTTTAATCATGAGGCTTATCATTTTTTTCTCACTAAAGATAACGCCGCTTTGTTGAAGTCTGCCGGCCATTTCTCTTCCACGAAATCGTTTGCCAATAATTTTTCGCGTTTCGTAGCAACAAATACTTCACTTCCCAATAATTTTTATCCATGAGCATTATCATTTTTTTCATTGTAAAATTGGTCATCTTTGACCGTCCGCCCCCGCATTAATCTTCCTAATCGGGCTGGCAGATTGGCCACTCGGTGTTCGGGAGCGCTAATGGAACCTCTCTAACTATTCACATTTCATGTACCTTATACCTTGCTTTTTTATGTAGCCAGCTCTTAGACTATTAGCTCTAGTTTATCTTGTGATCATTCATAGTACGAGATGCACAAGCAACCAACTTTAACATATCTCCATGTTTCTAAAACATGCAACGGCCTACCCCATTTTTTGAGGCATTGCATTGTAATACTATTTTCTTAGTTGGATCGAAAGGAATTAAAGCTGGAGATTTACTAATAATTTTCTTTAAATTCTCAAAACTTTGTTGGTATTTCGGTAGCGATTGCCATTCCACGTTAGATTTCAACAATTCACGCAAAGGATTCATATATTCCGCCATGTTTGGAACATAATGTCTCACATAGTTAAATGACCCTATTACCCTTTGTAGTTCTGCTTTATTTTTTGGACATTCTAATTTGCTAAGTGACTCAACTCGGTCTGGATCTATCTGCATACCCATTTCAGAAAAAATTTGACACATGAATTTAACTTGTTTTTCACAAAATTGAAATTTATTTTTATTAAATTTAGCATTCGCCTTCCTTGCCCGATCCAATATTTCGTTTACTGCCCTATCGTGTTCCTGCCTTGTAGCACCTGCAACAATCATATCATCATGTCAGATTACCACACCTTCAATATCTCCGAATATTTTTTCAACTTGTTCTTCAAATAAATCTTGTGAATCCGACAAACCATATGGTAATACTATGTATCTATAAATACCGAAAAGAGTGGAAAAACAACACATTTCAGGATGACTTATCATCTAATCTCAAATGATGATATCCTTCTGACAAATCAAATGCAGTAAATATACTTTTACCAATTAATTTTGAACAATTTTCTTCTATACTTGGATTTAATCTTGGTTTGCGTACAATGTATTTATTTAAGTTTAGCGGGTCTAAACAAAACCTAATTTTGCCGTTTGATTTTTCTACCAATACAATTCTCTTAATACTTGCCTTAGCATCAATCTTTTCAACTGGAACAATAGCCTTTCTTTTAATCAGCCTATCCAGTTCATCTTTAAACACACTACGAATTGCGAGGGGTATCTTAGTTGGGGGTGGCTTACTAGTAGCTGATTTATACCGGCCCTCTCCTCCGTCCTTGAGCATATACGTATACGAGCGTATGTTTCAAGATCGTTGCTCCCGCGGGTTTGAATTTCGGTGACTTTAAGCACACACGTGTACGCGCGCTTTTTTCAAGGCCGTTGCTTTTGATGTTTTCTATTCCTCCGGCCTTGATCGTACACGTATACGGGGTATTCTTCGCTTGAAGACTTCTCCGTTGTATGGAAATAAGAAAAAATAAGTATGTATTCGCGAGTGGTGGGGTTTCGTGACGTAACTATGTGTTTGTAATAAAGGGAGAAGATATTGCGATGTAACATCATACTTGTTTCGAATCGTCTAGAGTTAATAGGTTTTGTGAGCATAGTGTTGTGATATGAATATTTTTAAGTGAGCATTATTTTATATTTTGTTGCAATTCTTTCACTTTATACAAAACTGTTTATTTAGACATGGCTGCAATTTCTGATATTGATTTATTAGCAATTAATAAACTTATCAATCAAGATACTTATCAGATTGTGGAACAGAGACCAATTTCTTCATTAATTATAAATAAGGCTTACCTAATAAAAAATATATCTCAGGTCAATACACGGTTTGGAAAATCGCTCTTTTAAATCATTTTTGCCAGAAAGAGTTGCAGAGGTTTTAAAGCCGGATGTTATTGATAAAATGAATTCAGTAAAAGACAGATACACGTTGACTTATTTAGGTCAGCGCACTCCAGTTTATCTTGGTGCAAAAACAAGTCTTTTATTAAAATTCTCTATTTTTGAATAATTATTATTTCATAACAAAAAAAATAAATTTATCACCAATTAGGATTATTTTAAAGTAGTAACAATTAGTAAATAGAATATAGTGAAAGAAAGTTTATCATAAAACATAATGTATTAGATCACTCATTAGTAAAGCTGGTCGAGGTGGCTGGAGTACAGCCACGGTCTTGCGCTGGCGTCACACGTGCCGATTTAGAAGTGATTTACGCTGCAGTCTTATTTGAAAGGTTAATGCGTGAGGCTGTACCTATAAATTATACATAATGCCAAACGCCCCAAAGAGTAAAAAACGACCGTACGCGGACACAGTGAATAAATTTATCGGTGAATTTCCGGATTTATTCTATGACGGATGCAAAATAATTTGTAAAGTTTGCAATCAAGACTTAATGTGCTGGCACAAAACAGATTGTCGTCGTCATATCAATACCGTGTAACATCAAAATAAAAAAAATGGCATGCCTTTGACAACTCAGTTTATGTTTGATTTATTGTTAATGTTAATAGCCTGTAATATTCCGCTACACATACTGGATAAACAACCATTTCGGGAGTTTTGGAATAAATACAATCCCCAGGTGAACTTACCAAGTCATACATCGTTACGTAGATATATTCCAGCTGTTCGTGAAGACATTGTAAATAGGATTAAATGTGGATTAAAAAATACATGGCTCTTGTTATGTATTGACGAGACGACAGATTGTAAAAAATATTCTATTTTAAATATTATAGTACGTCTACTGGACCCTCCTAAACCAACATTTCCACTTTTACTAGCTAGTAAAAGACTAACTGCGTGTACTGGCAAAATAATTACGCATGTGGTGTTGGAGACATTCGAAAAATTTGAACTTTCAACAAGTCAAGTATTGATGTTTGTGACTGATGGTGCCGCGACAATGCGCGTGCTAGTGTAAAGTGCATGCGTTACATCTTGTGGCAGAAACGATTCGAAAATGTTTTCCAGAGGTAGATGCTTTAATAGCAAATACAAAAAAAGTATTTCTCAAATCTCCTAAACGGCTTCGAGCATTTCACAGACAGTGTCCTGGTATCCCTGAACCACCAGAGCCGATTCTTACACGATGGGGAACGTGGTTGAAAGCGGCTTTTTATTATGCTGAATATTTTCAACAAATAAAAGCTGTGATACTACAGTTCAACCCTAACGAGGGTGCAGCTATTAGGACAGCCAGATCAGCTTTCAAGACGTTTCCCTTGAAACAGATTTAAAAACTATTAATAACAATTATAGAGGACTACACGACGCAATAGAAAAATTGCAAAATAGTTCGTTGTCGTTAGTGGAATCGCTGCAAATAGTGGACAACGTAAATACACAGCTACAGGCTATAAATGACGCAAAAAATAATCGCGTTAGTGAAAAATTCGAAAGTGTATTACAGAAAGATCCTGATTTTAGCAAATTAAGACAAATTTGTGATGGCGCATCTACAACTTCGTTAAGTGAGTTCACAGATTGTTTTACTTATGCCTGTATTACATCCGTAGATGTCAAACGGTCATTTTCAAAATACAAACATATTTTTTCACCAAAGCGAACATCGCTGACGGAGACAGCTGTAGAAACATACCTGATGCTATTATACTATAGATCTTCCCCACTTTGTGATAACGACAACCAAACTACTTCATAAATCTGCTTAAAAGGGTGAGTTTTAGACAAATATTTATAAAATGTAACATTATTGTTAAAATTTATTTCCATTTATTGTACTTCTTCAAGTATTATGATATGATGTAAACATATGAGTCATATGACGGCTCTGTCGGCCATACGACCTCGGCCAGTTTTACTCATTAGCTCATATCAGCCAAATAAATCAAAATTACTTTAACGATTCTACACCAATAGCATCCATGTAAGTCATTTAATAATATTTTATTTAAAATCAAAATTTTTACGTCTAATTATTTAATTTCCAGATAAGTAGCAAATATGTGGATGTGTTATTCAGCTCAAGGATGGGTAAAAGCAAAAAATATTGGTACATCTATCCAAAGACTGTGTTCTCAGTTAAGCGATCTAAGTATGGAATCGATACATGTTACAAATTATAATCTAAACTACTGTTTCGATAATGATGAAGTTCAACGGCTTATGGAGGATTCTGAAAAAATACAACTTGGGTGCAAACGCATGTAAGAAATATATTCGTGGCATTTTAAATTTAGATGAATTTTGTGAAGAAATGGTTCAATTGGATTTGAAACGTTATCTGTACGAAATAGACAAATATTTGCCAAAGGAAATTATTGAAAAATACCATCTAGAACAATCTGAAGATGATGAAGAGGATTATGAAAACACAGACAATTAATTTGCATATATTCATATTTTCACTGCAATGTATTATTAGAAAGTGTTTATAATAAAACATTGGGTATATTCTTATTTTCACTGCAAATGTATTAATAGAAAAGGTTTATAATAAAAATGAAATATGAATGTATGTTTTTTTTATTTTCTCTAGTTGCAGGTTAAAATCAAATAAACAAAACACTTGTTTGTAGATTACATATATTTTTTATTACCTATTTGCTGACATTACAAAATAATTATTACTATTAAGCATTAAATAAACATATTAATACAATACACTTATTAAGAAATTGAATATTTAGTAGAGTATTGTGATATTAGTGATCATAGGAGATGTTTTACTTAGATCCAACAAATCCATTTTGAACAGAACCATTTAAGGCGCTGTAACTTAAGTATGCATCATGAAGTATAAGGGCATATACTCGAGTTTGTTCTGGAAACTTGCTTTTCCGGGTTTCAAATTCTATTTTTATGTCAACAGTTGATTATTTTATGGCGTCCAGTTGGTGGGAGCAATCAAGGACAGACAGCGGATTTTTTCTGAATTCTCCAAGATCCATCATCGGTTCACCTATATCTTTGTCATAATAATTATGCTGGAAGCTTTTATAGGCGTAGTAAGCGACAGAATCGAGTTTCTTATCGAAATCTAAATTCCAACGTTCATATGGGAACACTTCAGAGTTTAAATATATCCGAATATTGTTAATATCTGCATGTATAAACTGTGATATTCTTTGCTCTGTCGTTGGAATAATTATTGCTTTGAAAACCTATAATGATATAGCGTGGCCTCTCGAGACTGCTAGTGGTTTTAACGGCCCATATATCTGAGACTGTGTCACGCAAACTAGGTAACTCATAAAGGTCCCACATGCGGTAGGCCATTTTAACTTTAGCATTGTAACCACTCTTATTAATTTGATTCAATAGTTTAAGCTTTTGACAATCTTCAGGTACAATATGTCTTATCTTCCATTCAATCCTATTAATTTCCAATTCAGCATCTACCTCCCCTATATATGAGTCTTTAAATGTGCGAGCTATTATTAAAATTAGTTCCTGCTTTGTAAACAAAATATCTTTAGTGTAATCTTCAGCAAAACCTATATGGTATTTAAGGGGTAGTTTACCACTAAACACGTGACTGACAGTGTCTAAAATATCTTGCTTTTGTTGAGTTAGACCCCCAACCAGAAGTTACTAGCGAGCGTGCATATGTTTGACCATATGAAACCATACTTTTCATTGTAGTAGTAATACCTGGTTTTCGAACTACAGCCACTTGTTCACCGCCCATCTCTAGACGTATCTCTTCAAATAGAAATGCGAGTGCATTATTGGATAGATAGCATTGTTTAGTAGCATCGCTAGGTGTAAATTTTCCTTCTATGTATATGTAACTCTCTGCAATGTCAAGTATCAGATTTTGAAAATTGATGGGAATTCGTATTTCATCCGAATTCCTGTAATATGGTGAGCCATAAGGTTTATATGTATGTTCATGTAGACTGATCAGTGAATGATCAAACACTGGTTCGTCAAACACTTCAAGTTTATCGCTAGTTGCAATAACCACCATCGTTATTTTCAATTTGTTATCAATTTTAATCCAATAGATTTGAGAAAGTTACGATCTCTGGCTGACAATCCATGTCTTAACTGTTTAAGGTGTACGCGTAGAATGAATCTACTTCCACATGCATTCTTCTTTTTTATCGATATTATTATCGAGTATATTATATTGGTGGTTTACCTGTCGCTGTCGATTATTATATCTGAAACCCATTTGAGTGGTTGTGGTGTTAAAACTTCTTCAATTCTAACTTTACAATAATTTTTTCACCTCGAAAATCGATTAAATCGCCGTTGTCATGCGTAGAGCAATGTTGTCGATAAACTGACGTCCTTCAGGCCTAACAGGTAAATATATGATATTAGCAGGCTCCCTGGTAAGTTTGTAACCTGGTTCTACATCAATGTCAAACTCAAAGAGGGTGTGTGATTCATCGGTATTCAAATATGCTCCAGAAATAATGTTGCAATCTATACGTGTCATTCTTACTTTCATAATATCAACTGGAAGTGTTGAGTCGTAAACTCTATTTGAATATAAACGTATTGCTTCAAATCCTAGTAGGCTACCAATCGAGTTTGGTTTCGTAAAGTGTATTTCAACTTTGACCAAATCTGACATTTTAATGTGTTGTTATTTGCCCGTAGCGAGAGTGTTTTTTCAAAATCTTTTTCATCAACATTCATAGCTGTCAATATTGCTCGATAGATTTCATTAATTTCATAAGCTCCTAGAGGTACGTGAATATTTGTTGTAGACGCAGCCTTCGCATTAATTTTATAGCAAAAATTGTTATTACTTTCATCAACATTAAATATAGAATTGTAAGAGTAGAATCTTATTAAACCTAATCCATAACGACTAGCTGTATCTAGTTGAATGGGTGAATAAAAGTCTGTACTAAGCACGCTTGAGCGGCTCGTTATGGTGAAGGTGTGCGACATGACTGATTTATTTAGAGAGTGTTATGTTGCTTTATTGCGTGTTGCAACAGTGGTGTTGTAATCTTCTCTTCTTTGTTGGCGGTGGTGATATGTTTATCTCATTATTGTTTGAGAAGTTTATGTCATTTAATTTACAGTAGCAGCAAAATATTCTTCGAGGTGGTGGTCCGTCATTTTCATCAACAATGGTGACTTGACCACCATCAGAGAAATGGTCTTGACAGTACTGATATTTTAATATGTCAATATCATTTTGAAGGTGTGTTGGTAACTTATCCCATACTAACGCAATTTCGTTTGAGGCGCATGCAATCATAACTTCCTTCGGCATATCTGCAAGTTGATATTTGCTCATTTTCCTCAGACTGCGAAGTCTAGAAAATGCAATTAGTGAATGTCCCATTCTTTTAATGTTTTCTCGGTCAATCGCTGGTGTGATAGATGTTTGCTCCATAGTGTCACTTTTTCGTTCTTGAAGATAGAAACTTTAAGCACAAATGTCCACACCACACTGTATTAAATTTTTGCTGCCTTTTGTAATTGTAGCAGATTTTATTAATTTTCTTTAAACTGGTGTGGAAATATCGAACTAATTCTATGGGTGGGGGCAAATCACCAAAACTATCAAAATATGTGACTAAACCACCACGTTTCTTATATGGCACCCAATGCCGGACCGTCTACATGATCTAAATTGATGATTGTGGCTTCATTATAATGAGGGCCGGAATTAGGAAGAATATTACGCATAAATACACTCGAAAATGAGGTATCTTCATCCTCTTAGCATAATATCTGAGATCAATGTCGGTTAGAGCTCTCTGGGGCAAGGTATCTAATAATTTTTTTAATGTTGTGGTTTTAGGTAAAGCCCCAACCCTTTACGATACGGTTTCAAATACAAGCCTTTTTCCCATGACGATCGCCTCCATATGTCTGTTATGGCGATTTGCTTCAGCTATCCCTTGTCGGCTCGTTTTCACAACATTCACTGCTTTAGCAATGCCCGCTGCACCTCCAACTAAAGCACCCAATGCAGATAAGCCAGCAAAAATAGGTATTAAAGGTAGAATTCCTCCAACTTTCGGTATCGGAATTATGCGAGGTGTTCGAATTTTGCGTTTTCCACCTGCTGCTTTTATGTGATGTCGCGCAGCTTGAAGCGAAATGTGCATAGCTTTCTTTGTATATTTTGGAACATTTCTTTTACCGCCAGCTTTCCGTAATACATCGCGCTCCTTGCGAACTATTCCCCCACCGAAAGCTATTTTTCTAACATCCTTCTTGCTATTCTTCTTCTTCTTCTTTTTAAGAATATTCTTTCTCTTTGAAATATGAGGTAATGTTGACTTACATCCCATACCAAGATGTTGTTTTCCTTTCATTATGTTCGTAACTAACCAAGCGGCTGCTTTTTCTCCAATCGTTGCGTCTTTGGATTTAACTCGTTTCCAAGCTGCCTGTTCAAGTTGATAGTCTGCTTTGTGTCTGGCTGCTATATCGTTCTGTGTGTATGCAATATCGTGTTCCTTGCACGCAAGCTGATTTTTTCCGATATCACCGCGCTTGAGTCTCCTTTCTAACTTGATACCGGGACCGCAATACTTATAACCTCCCGGTAAATGCAATTCAAATGGAAGCTTGTCAATCAGGGAATTGATTATACCCCCACCAATATTTTTCTTATGTTGATGTCTTTGATGTGTGTGTTGTGTGGTGATCAACATTTAAATAAGTGTTGTAAAACATACATCTATTTATATAGTCTTCAACCGCGATACAATGCGCATTAACAAGCAGAAAGAAAAATTTATTGTGGATAATTTAGATGAGAAGGTGGGATTTGGGTACGGCATTTAAATAAACGTCATGAGCCGCTACTACCATCAACTGCACGATCTATTATAATTGGGCCGTCAAATTGCGGAAAGACAAATGTAATGATTTCTCTACTTACCCACCCTCTTGGACTACGTTTTTTGAATGTATATCTATATTCAAAATCACTAAATCAACCCAAGTATGAGTACTTACAGAACGTTTTAACACCGATTAAGGGATTAGGGTTTTATACCTCTAGTAATAATGCACAAATAGTTGAACCATCCAAAGCTCAGCTGGAGTCGATATTTATATTTGATGATGTAATATGTAAAAAGCAGGATGTTATAAGATCATATTTTAGTATGGGGCGTCATAGGAATGTGGATTGTTTTTATCTCGCTCAAACATATTCACGCACACCGAAGCAACTCATAAGGGACAATAGTAATTTCATAGTTATGTTTAAACAAGATGACATGAATTCACACCACATATTTTCCGATCACATATCAACCGATGTAACATTTAAACAATTTCAAGAAATGTGTGTAGAGTGTTGGAAAGATAAATATGGATTTCTGGTAATAGATAAGGATACGTGAGGGTCGATATAGAAAAGGTTTTGATAGCTTTATATATCCTTGATGTATTTTAATTAAAACTTCAATCGGTCTATAGACATCATCATAGACACTTCGATAAAAGAGATATATTATAATTAAAAATGAATATCATCAAAGAGGGTAAAACCAACATTGATGCTGAGAATGAAATATGTCTGAAACGTAAGTTGATAGAAGCGACAGATGCAGTACGCAAGAGTTATATGACATAATGTTTCTGAGATATCCACCGATTTTAAATAGTGGCGTGAATGTTAATCGCACTGAAGAGTGGAAGATCTATGGTAAAATATTAACAAAAACTAATGCACCATTCAAGAATTATAAGCCAGATAATGGGTTGAACACCCCTAAATGGAAATAATTCCACAAAATTATAAAACCTTTGGTAACCTCTACCTACAATGGTGACGATATCAAAAAGTGGTTTAGGATTACAACCTAAAAATACCTACTCAGAAGATGTACAATGACAGAGATGTGGATTATGTTTATTGGAATAAACCAAAAGAATTGGTGGACCGTCTGCGTCTGTTCTGGGTCTCAAAAATGGCTGGTAACAATAATGTTAACAGCGAAATATTAAGTTTAATCAGCGAGATCAGACAAGAAAAAATTGTGTATTAAAACATCCTTGGTCACGCCTTCCAAGAAGAGCATAATGTATATTCATACTGATATAATTTCTTTAATCTTATATATTATATCACCCAGTATGTATAATAGGTGCAAATGTGTCTAAAATGAGTCAGATGTATTCAGAAATGGCTACTGTAAACAACATTGACAAGTTTGGTCGTAGAAAAAATGGTAGTAAATCAATGCTTTTACGTGGACCACCAGATATTGGATTCAAGCTCACCATTTTGATGTTAAGAATAAACTTTTAAAGAATATTTGCTACTCGTTAGATGAGAGAGACGCTGTGACATGCCATTATGTACATCAGTATATTGGTAAAAGCATACAAGAAACATCTAAAATAATTCTAGACATATTTCAGAAATCTATGGTTGAGTACAATAAAAAAAATGAAGAGTCCAACACAACGTATGCGATTCAATTTATTGATGACGTTCGACGTTATATTGAAAAAGAAATTTCTATCGTCAAAAACATACTTAAAGAAAATCAAGATACTTTAACTGCTAGAGTAGTTAAAATAGAGCAGACTACCGCCGAATTTCATTCAAAAAACACGTCATCTGGCAGATTAGCGTTTCCTCCTGAATTGGATGACGCAGTATATATATATATATATATATATATATATATATATATATATATATATATATATATATATATATATATATATATATATATATATATATATATATATATATATATATATATATATATATATATATATATATATATATATATATATATATATATATATATATATATATATATATATATATATATATATATATATATATATATATATATATATATATATGTAGAGAAAAAAGAGATGCACGATGGAGTTTAATAATTGCAAACAACAAGTTGTTAACGAATTGCACAAATCTTGTAGGAAAAATTTCCCTAGAAGAAGAACTATAATTAAAGGGTTTGGTGATTTATGGTAGATTGACTTGGCTGAAATGCAGCAGTTCGCGAGGGATAATGGTGGTCATCGATATATTCTTTTCGTAATCGACTGTTATTCGAAATACATTTGGACTCGGGCTATTGTAAACATAACAGGAGCTGTGGTTGCTAAAGCTATGAAAAGTGTTATAAAAGAAGCAAAATATTCACCTAAAAACATACAGAGTATTCATGGAACTAAGTTCTACAACAGAAATTTTACTGTGATAATGAAGCAAAACAATATCAATCAAAAATTGAATGGTAGAAGCCGTTACTTTGTGATAATCAATCATAATGATAGAATAAAAACACTTTTCTTTGTTTTTTATCACTGTTTTTAATATAACTAAGCGTTACTGCAGTTTCGACACTCAACGTTTGAAAATGACACGTTGAGTGTCGAAACTGCAGTAACGCTTAGTTATATTAAAAACAGTGATAAAAAACAAAGAAAAGTGTTTTTATTCTATCATTATGATTGATTATCACAAAGTAACGGCTTCTACCATTCAATTTAGTGCTTACTTTTTTACCTTATACTCAATTTAAGTTAGTAATGATCTAAATGCTACTGTGATTTCAGAATCATAGTGACTGTAACTTGTGACTGTGATTACATCTTCGCAACAGAATAGCACCTAGTGCTGGGCATAATTGAATGATTTCAATAATCGAAGAACGGCTATTCGAATACCTTTAATAATCGAATGATCATTCGAATTATAGTTAGAGCTCGAGCAGTGGGGAAACCGATATCGATGCCTTGGCTCGGCGACATTCGGGAACTCTAGTCATAATTATTCATAATCATAAATAATCGATTTGGCTGGCAATTGGCTATTATTTCTATACAATTCTCAATTATAAATTATAAATTTTAACGTGTTAATCTGGTTCTGTACTCAAGACAATCCAACTCCGAATGGCATCAGCCAATAGCCATCTACGTTCCGCAGATCAGCACAACCAAAACGCCGCCGACGGTAAACAACTTAACAATCTTAATATGCGTTAAAATGCACTAGTACTCGCATCGTATCTCATCGCTCGAATCATATAGTTGAAATTTGAATGATGAGCTGCTGAAACGATTGACGATTATTCAATCGGCAGTGGGCGCGACGGCACCACTTTTCGAGAACTAAATCATTCAAATTGACAAGGGTATTCGAGATATCTCGAGGTATTTCAATAATCGAATGATCGGATTATTTTTCATCGAATTATCCCAACACTAGTAGCACCAGTAGCGGCGTATAGCAAATTATTTCCGATTGTGCCAATATACTGCCTGTGATCAGTGTCCCACTGCGATCTCCGACCTGCTCTGCGATTGCGTTAATATCCGCAGCTGTGATTCTGAACAGTATTGTGTAATATACTAAGTGAACTGCACCCTGAAAATATAAAAATCACAATCACTGTTTTGGTAGCATTTTAATCACAGTGAGTGTTGTGATTGCTCAATCACAGTGAAAATATCACCGAATGTGAAATACCGCTCATCTCTAATTTAAGTTAAAATTTCTACGGCAAATTTTTGTTTATAAGTAGTGATGTCTGCTATAGAGATTTATCCACTGACGGTGATAGTGAATCTTCGACATATTGTAGATTTGTAAACAATCTACTCTCAACTTCCCTTTTTTTTCTTTATACCTGTGTTTATTTTTTAACTGCCTACCTTGGAATGTTCAATTAATTGAATTCAATTTAAAATCCTATGGGCAACGTCGCATTCAGTGATCTGTTGTAACTAAAGTGAACATCGACGTCTTAGGGATATCTTTTTTGTAATAAAGGCCGTCCTTGAGATGTCCATTGTACTTGTTTGGACGTCCTAAGGATGCTCCAAACATCCACGATGTATGTTCTCCAGACGTCCATAGGATCTCTTTGTGTTGTATGGATTTTATAGGGATAGACAAAGTGGCTCTATTTAATGA
Organism: Rhamnusium bicolor; assembly: GCA_029963845.1. Lineage (NCBI taxonomy): Eukaryota > Metazoa > Arthropoda > Insecta > Coleoptera > Cerambycidae > Rhamnusium > Rhamnusium bicolor. The sequence continues at coordinate 169,015 of JANEYF010000969.1, forward strand.
TTTAACTTACTGATTCTGGCTCTTAATGAAGAGTTGATTCAGTGAGCTGACTCAAAAAAGTTTAATGACTTTATAATTCACGCGCAAGTCACAAAAAAGGACTGCACGACTATAACCAGTCCAACTGCGTGAGGCAATCACGTGTTAAAAGGGTTGACCAACACCGGCATGCATGAATACAAGAACCATTCCAATGCAAAAGAAAAATTAGCGATCGAGTACCGAGTTCAGTAGACTCATTCAACTCTACATGCCAAGATACTTATATAATCAAGAGGTAAAATTGTGAAACAAATGTTATCGAGCAAGGTTTATTTCAAAAGAGTCTCAACAGTCGTGCAAAGTCCAGTCAATTAGTTCAGTGAGTCACTTGACTAAGTCGACTCATCGAGTTAACATACTCGCGGTTTACTCATCTCTAACTTTTACTAAGCAGAATAAAAATCTGAAATAATATACTCATAATTTAATTAAAAGTAGGAACTAGAATATGAAGTAATTATTATAATAAAATAATGCATTAAGTACTTATTGCTATCAATTCATTCATTTAGATCACATCAAAGAAATTTGCATAAGGTAAATGGCAGCAAATAGTGCAAGTGTAACAGCGTAGGCTACACTGATCCGGCCGAAATAGGCTTGGACGGAAAGAAAATTGCCGAAGGAATAAAACAAATAGAAGTAAATATGTAACCCCACACTTGACCGGTCGGCAGACCAGTTGATTGAAGTTTCTTTATTTCGCATAAGAAAAACTAGCATTTCTTAAGGGTATCTTTACTTAAAACCGTTGTGATTTATTCAACAAAATGGTATTGGTCACTACTACAGCAGCGCTACTTTGAAATTTTTATTACGGTACGATCGCGAGCGCCAGTTTCTGTTTTAAAGTGTAGGAACACCACTTTATTCTATCAGCGGTGTTATAGAATTATAGGATAACTCAGTGAAGAAACGGTATGTTCAAGGATCTATGTGTATGGTTGTCGGTTGCGTAACAATGGACAACTTCACTTTTACCTATCAAAGAATGTGATTCTCGGTGTACAAACAGATGTATTATTTATACCTATGCTTTAAATAAAAGTCAGAACGTCAACTTTACTTACTCTATTTTATTTAAGATTGCTTCACAGAAGAATAAAAAAAACAGTAATAAATAAATACAACAGTTATGTTTTAATCCAACTTGCATATTAAGCTATATTACAAGTAAGCAACCAAGGAGCCAAGCAAGAGGTTATGATAATGTAAAAGCGGTGATCAGTTATATCAAGTACAGCTAAGTTACGGAAACTACTACTACGGTATTACTATCAGCAGGCAATGTTCAAATGTTTATTACAAGCATCTGCAACAGTAATTAAGCGGTGATTCAAAATAAAGCACAATTACGGCAGCTACTCTATTGGTATTTACAGCAAGCGGTTAATGACTCTAGGCACTAATGCTTTAACCTAAGATCGTGGACTTAAATCCTTACATCTACAATAAATAATGACAACCGAATATTCCCGATGCTCGTCCATGAATAGATAACCCGACTTTATCAATGAATCGTGTGGTTTCCCGAATATCTCTGGTCGATCAAAGATATTCGTAGGTAATTGACGGACAAGTTAATACACCAGAAATTTTGACACAAACGGTAAATGACGGAAATAAAAATAAAAACAGTAAAACGGTCAAAGCAATTCTTACCACTATCTGGTTGCAGCGGAGCACACTGGACATCTGGAGCTGCGTGCTGCTAAGTTGACGACTGACTGAAGAAGTATACCTTTTAATCGGCGCGTTTTAATTTATACTCAAATTCGGGTGAATGTAGTGGCGGGGATCTACACTACGCGTGAAGTTGTCGGCTGCTGTCCGTGGAAAACGTTATTTAAGCTAGCTCGTACTTAAACAGATTCCCTGCTTTAATTCACATAAACAAATGTTTATAAAATATTTCAAGGCTGGGAATCGCTTTCTCATAATTTTAAACGTATATTTCCCAAAAGAAATAATTTAAAACGGCCATGTGTTAATATTTAAAATAAATCAACTAACAACTTATCCGGTAATTAAATTCAACTACTTTCCTCTTACTTGATTAAGTACAAAAACAATAATCGATTTATCATTAGGATAATAAAACAAACTAAGATTACCCTGAATAAACCGGTTTGAAACAGTTATGCTTGAGAAATAATTGTTATTTCAAATACTGGACTTGCAAAATAAATTTAACAACTTCGATTCAAAACGATTAACACAAGTTATCGTATACAGGGTGTACCAAAGTGAACAAAAAACCCACTTAGGTCTGATTACAATATGAAACTATTAATGAAAAAAATCACTTCGTTATACCGTCCAATAATAGTTTTCCCATTTATCAATTCATTTGTTAAAAAGTCATCCGGGAAAATATCAGGTGGAGAGAGGCAACCGCCTGCGACCGCAAGAGAATTGTTATTTCTAAATTCGTGGATTGAGGATGTTAATTCTGCTTTAGCTTTACATGAAGTCTATGTTAATGACGAGAGTAAGACACCTGCAAAACTTATTGAGATAAGTTCTTCAATGGTCTGGCATTTTCTCAGATCAGGTTAAATTGTATTTTGACTCAAATCTCCTCACGAAGATGCGGAAGAAATTTTGTTCTACAAACACTAGATGAAAGTCAAGTTAATCGGCACTACCTATATAAAACTTCCTGGAATAATACACCCCACTTTAGACTAGTTTATATGTTATTTGCGTAATTGTAGGAATTGATCAAACAACCCAAATGAAGTAATAAAAAAATTTAAACAATTCACTCAAAATGTTGGTCCTACTGCAAAAGACCAACTTCATCAAATACTAACGCGACTCTGCGTCTGCAGCACTGGCCCACTTCGTGGAAAAGTGCTGTGGTGTGTCCGATTTTGAAGACGGGCAAGAGTTCCAAACTGGCTGGCAGCTATAGACTTATATCTTTGCTGCCAGCCATATCAAAATTGGTGGAAAAGGTCATCCTAAGCAGAATAAATACTGTGCAGGATGAGCTTAATATTCAAGATCCTTACCAGTTCGGTTTCAAGAGTGGGCACAATACCACACAGCAGATTGTCAGAATTGTGAATCATGTTAAGGTGCAGTACAATCTCGGAAGAGCACGACTATAGTGCTCTTGGATATTGAGAAAGCCTTCGATACCTTCTGGTTTTCAGGGTTAATATGTAAATTACACCGGTTAAACTTTCCTGGCCACATAATTAAACTTGTTACTCGTACTTGACAGGTGGAACACTGCAAGTTAGAGTGAATGAAAAGCTTTGAACACTGCGGAACATACGTGCGGGAGTTCCGCAAGGGTCGGTCCTTGCACCAAAATTATTTAACCTGTACGTCTCCGACACGCATGGTACGTGCGACGGAGTACTATGACCGATGGAAGATTAGGGTTAACTCGAGGAAGACGGAGGTGATAGTGTTCCCTCAAAATTATTTGAATACTAAGATCTTAACGCCAATTTCGATAAATGGGGCCCAAATTTAAACAAAAGAGAGTGTCAAGTATCTTGGGGTACATTTGGACAAACATTTAACATTTTCGAACCATATTAATCAAACCGTCCGAAAGGTTTACGCTCTGTCCAGAAATGTATTTCCACTCATGGCAAAGGGTAGTAAACTGAGTAGGACAAACAAATAATTAATATACACATGTATATTGAGGCCGGCCCTAATATATGCGACGCCTGCGTGGTGCAGCGCGTGTGTGACAACATTAAAGAAACTTTCAGTTTTAGAAAATAAATATTTCCGCCTCATATCAAATTCGAATAGATACACCTCCATCAAAGATCTACATAAGAGTTGTAACGACATTGTACCCATAACGGATTATATTAAAAACATTTCACAACAATTTTATAAATCTCAATTGTCAAATAGTCTGTTATTAAACAACATCTCACACAAATTAGGGAGTATAACGCACCCTTTAAAATAAAATACAAATTACCATACCAGTCGTTGCCTATCTTTCAACAACCCTTGTAGGCCAACCCCACCAAAATTCCAAATTAATCTTCATTTTCTTCTTTTCTTTTTGTTTCTTTTTTCCGTCAAAGTTTGTTTATAATTATTTATTGAAAAATTTATTATATCTTGCAAGTAAATATAATTTTTGGACCAAATTAGAAATTGTTAAATAATCAAAAATTAAGCGGTGTGATTAGCCGCTCAACAGACAAATTGTCTTAAGAAGGGTTTTTGAGATTAGAATTTTCCCTTCCTTGATAAATAAAATTTATCAGCGAAGTAGCTTTTTAATGATAGTTTTTTTTAATCATTTTTATCAATTATTTTTAATATGTTGTTATTTTTTAACCCAGGCATAAGTTTTTAATGACATATATTAATTACATTCTTTTTAATTTAGGATAGGTGTTAGTATTTTAGGTTAAATTTTTAGATATCAAATCGACTCCATCCCTATCCAGCTCTAGAATTGCCACGGCGGCGCATCGCACCGTGGATGTTTTACTGGCTCTGGGCGTGGATGTCGAAATGATTGTTTTGTATATAATATTTAAATATATTGTTTTGATTGATTGATCAAATATAGATCAATTAATAAAAAAACGAAAATATAAAATTTCCTTGACAATGAGAATGTAGAAAGTTATCCTTTTACGGTGTCCATTCTACAAGGTCTTGAATTTAACTGTTACAAACTGGTCGACTTTTTTTAAACAATTCGTTCAAAAAATATTTCCATAAAAATGGAATGAAAAGAAATTATTCTTGTGGACCACCCAGTCCTGTGTTCTGTTAATAGTAAAGGTTGTGATATGTTACATTTGGTTTGAAAATGTTGTACTTAATCAAATCTGGATTGGATTTTACGATATTATGACCAACTCCCCACACTAACACTTTATTTTATTATTTGTTAACTAACATCATTATTATTTTTAGCAAACAACATGTAATTTTATAATTTCGCATTAAAGTAAATTTCGATATTAAATAATAATCCACTCAAATTTTGATAAGACTGTAGATATATAAGCCGATCAATCGATTTTGATATTTGTTTAAAGCGAATTTATATTTTGATTTTCATTCTAATTAAAAACAATGTGTAACTAATGTCATCAAGAAATATTTAATAAGTTTATTTTATTTGCTTGCAATTTATTTACAGTTTTAAATTGTAATGAATTTATTTCTTATTGTCTATAATAATTATTCATTCATCCTACAATGTTCCTTCGTACTTTCGCCACTGCTCCATAAGTTATTTAAAAAAAAAAGTTAAATAAACCTCTGCGCCAAGTTTCAGTTTCAGGTTAATATTTTTTTAGGTGCGAGACATTTTTTTGGATAGGGAAAAACATGTTTTCCAGAAACCAACCTCTGACTAATCGTTTTGCGCAGATTATTTAAAAAAATTTTAAAATAATTTATAGAATAGTGGCTTAATACCCGAAGAAAGTCCGAGGAATTTATTTCCTTTTAACACGGACTGAAGCTCATTTATATATTGCTTAAATTTATTAATATTTTATTTTACTCAAAATATAGTCAAACAAATTGAACAAATCAAGAATGGCGGAATTATAATTTAATAACTGGTTTATCTTTAACTAACATCAATTCTGGATTGCATTAGAGGATACTTCAGTGAATTAAGAGGCGGTCAAGAAATATTTAATACTTTAGAGCTTCATTTCAATTTTACGCTCAAAAACCAAACAAATACAATCCTCTATCAAGAGCTGGGCATGATTTATAGCAATTTGAATAAACCTATAAATAGGCATTGGGCAATATTGGTTTAATCAAATGTGGGAACCATTGGTTCCAAACCAATCAAGAACTGCTTTTAGTTAATATGTGGTGTGATGTGTATATGGTTATGTACGTTTCTATAAGTATTGTCTAATGTTATAATTCTGACTCTATTAAATGGCATGCTGTATTTAGCTGATTAAAGCCTAGTTCTGCAAAGTTCTATTTTATTACAATCTAGCCAGCAGAAAATTAACTGCAATGGACAGATTCCTTAAACTGGAAAGATTTAATGTAGATCCAAACTCTACTACTAAATCATCTCAAGAATGGGTTCTTTGGCTGAAAACTTTTGAAAACCTCATTTCGTTAGTTAAAAATCTAGAAACTAATGGTAAATTAAAACTTATCATTAACTATATAAGTTCCTCGTCTTATGAGTATATCGTTAATTGCTTAACTTACGAAAATGCTCTACAAGTTCTTAAAACTATGTATGTAAAACTTAGAAATGAAATGTTTGCAAGATATCGCTTAACAACAAGAATCAATTGAATCAATTGATCAATACTTACAGATACTTAGGTAACTTAGTAAAGATTGTATTTTCCAGGCAGTTACTGCCGACGAAAACAGAGATGATTTTATTCGCGATGCTTTCATTAGCAGAATAAACTGTTCCCAAATTCGACAACGATTAAAAATTTTACACTAAGGGCCGATACTTTCAGTCTCGGTTAATACTAATCGGATGATAACATGCAAAGAAATCATCGTTGTAACAATGAGAGAGAGAGAGAGTCAGTATCATTCGATTAGTGTTAACCGAGACTGAAAGTACCGGCCCTAAAACTCCAAGACGCTATTAACCAAGCTCTAACTCTTGAATCTGCGCAGTAGAATTCCGAGGTATATGCCTTAACTGTTAGTCTAATTAATGCCTCCTCAGATAGTAAAGAACCTGAAAATATGCCTAATACAGCTGCAGCTACTAATTTTGTTAAATACTACTTTTGCGATGATGAAAATTCGTCACAAAACCATTGGGAAATATTTCAGCATCGAATTTTTCTTTAGTTTGTATGATAATTTTTTCCACTGACGCTGAACTAAATCGTTCTCGGTTCATTTTTTTAAATTTAAGACAAAACTGATGACATGTCAAAACCAGAAAACACGTAGTGTACAAAAACAAATTACTACAAAATATTGTCAGTAGGATAATATAATTAGGTTATTCTCATATAATAACAATATAATTGGAAAAAATTAAACACTTGATCAAAAATACTGCAAAATGATTGGAAAATAATAATCACGGATATAGACTAACATGTATGGTAAACACGATTTAAATATCCGCTGTCTCATAACCTTCTGTAATTGGTTAATATATAGCCAATATAAATTGTCCACAGTATGGCGGCAGCCTACATGTAGGGGACATTTTATTAGTATTGAATCAGAAATCCAGATTATATTGAGAAATTCGTGTGCTTCTCTCAGTCAATCTGACAGGCCAGTAGCATTATTTTCTAGAATTTTATCTGAATGTGAGCAGAAGCCCTCAGCAGAAGAGAAAGCAACATAGGCTATTGTGGAAGCTTTAAGAAAATGACGACATTTTCTTATTGGCAAGCGTTTTAAGCTTATAGCTGATTAAATATTTGTATCCTTTATGTTCAATACCAAACGCACTAGTAAGATTAAAAATGAGAAGATAATGAGATGGCGTCTGGAACTATCCTGTTATAGCTACGATATCGTATATGGACCTAGGAGGGATAGTATCGTGGCTGATACTTTCTCTAGAGTCTGTGTAGCAAGTAAATATTTTATTTAGCCTTCATAAGTTACTATGTCATCTAGGATTAACAAGGATGATTCATAGGATCCAATCACATATTCAGTCGAAGTATACGTAAAATAACAGCTTCCTGTCCTATACGTGCTGAAATAAAGATTTAATTCATTAGAAAAGGAAATAACAACCTTATAAAACTAGTTCTAAATTTCAGAGGCTGATTATTGACTTTAAAAAACCAGTCCCGACAGCAACTAGAAACCGTTACTTTTTAACTATCATTTTCCATTTGTATTTCTTTGTTCTGATATGACATCCAGTACAGCTATTAACCATCTCTATAACCTTTCCTCAGTTTTCGGAATGCCATCTTACATTCACTCAGATCAAGGGGCTTCATTTATGCCAGATGAACTGGATTCATATTTACGTTCTCGTGGAATCGTACCAAGCCGTACAGCGCCTTATATATCGCAAGAGAATGGCCAAAACTAAAAGATACAATGGAATAATTTGGAATTTGTGCCATTAATTTTGAAATGAAAATGACTGAAAATCACGCAGTGGTATTCAGTTTTTGAGGATGCTCTACAATTACAGTCAAATCGTTCTCTGCTGTAATCCCCATGAGCGAATGTTCTACCATCTACAGAGGTTCTCAACTGGGACTTCCATACCATATTGGCTTTCTATACTAGGCCCAGAGCTGATGAAAAAGTATATTAGACATAATAAGTACGAACCATTAGTAGAAGTGAAATTAATTGAAGTTAATTCCGAGTATTCGTTTATTACACATCGTGATGGATGAAGGACTACAGTAACAATTCTTAATGAGGCTAATGAGATTCTGTATAATACTAATGACCGTCCATACATTCTTCCTCTTCCAGAATATCTTACTATGTCAAACGATATGAACCAGAAGCAAACTGATATAGCTCTTCATGATAAATCGTACCCTGATCCTGAATAATGCCTTGAGAATACATTTAGTAATCAAATCTCGAGAAATCCACTCATGCTGACGATTCGCAATTCTCTCATGAATTCAAATATTCCTTAATAATGAAATCAGTCAATCTTATGTCTTGAACTATTTGAAAAAATATAAAAAAACCCCGCATGCAAGATATTTTAGAATGTTTATTATGAGCAATTTAGATTCCGTCGTTGTTTTTAACAAAAATTAACAATAAAAAAAATGAGCTTCTATATAGGACACAGAGCTGAAAACTGTACTTATGGGTGCAATTCTGCTAAATTTTTTAATTTATTTATGTCCATATTAAAATCAATTTCAATGGGGCAAAAAGTATAGTATTTTAAATTAATTTGTTTATAATGTGTAAATTACTCGATTATGAAACGGTTTGCTTTCAGTATTTATTAACAAATTGTTATTAATGAAATCAAGAGTGAGTAAGAGGATCAGGTGAATAATAAATGTAGACTGTTTTCTCTAGACAGAATTTACTATATTACATAACAGGTTCACGTACATACATAGAATGCCATAAAACGGAATTTTTGAGGTTAAATCTTTTCACCAACCTTGGCATAAATCTTCTGCAGCTTTCCACTCGTTTAAACTTATAGATCCAGCGCCAACTACCGGCTCCAACCTGGCATCAACACCTTCCCAGGATCGTCAGTTCCTCAACACTTGATTTCTATTTCCCCAAAAGAAACTGCCTTTTTTCTCACTCGTCTTCACTTTTTCTTTTTTTTTTTTTTGTTGATGTTGTTCTTGACAACGTCCGTTCAAAAACAAACTCCATAGCTTACTTACAACTAAACACCATAAATTACATTAATTGCACATTAGGCGCACTACAAATGGGACTCTTTAGATAGGCGCTGAATTTTTAACAAATATTGTGAAAACAACAGCATTAAGCCCTGAAGAAAGTAATACTTTAGATATATTATTTCTATAGATATTTAGAAAACGTGTGACAGAACAAAAACGTTCTATACTGCTAGTGTTTAAAATTAAATAAAATAATTACCTACTAGTTATATAGTCTAGACATGCTAATATAAAAATTATTGGTGAAGAAATTAAATAGGTATTTCTTTGATTTCATTTTAAATATAACAATAGAAAGTTTTAATTTCAGAACTTTTGCTAAATACCGTAAAAATAAGTGTCGATTAGACTGGCAAAGAATAAGTATTTAAAAAACGTAATGAATTGCCTTCTAAAAATAATAATAATATACCATTTTTGCTTGACACGATAAATAATTGCAGTAAATTTACTTCAAAAATAACATAAAACTGATATTGTATGGAACATTTAATATAATTTAAAATTTTTTATTAATTTCACCTACAAAATTTCTTTCATACCTCTTTACACTACAAAATACGAAGTACTTAAACAAGAAACATACACAACTTGATACGTTAGTTCTCAATCCGTCAGATTAAATAGAACATGTATGAAAATATCGGGCAAACGCGCTATTGCAGGAAACGTTATACGAATGGTTTTTAAGGATCAAAAGGCAATGAGCAACACTACCTGAGAATCTGCTCTATTGATGATTTACTTTATTAACTTCACCTGAGGACATCATGAGTTCCTAGTTCTTCAAAATAGTGTGTGTAGTTTTCCAATTTAATTTCGTTTGAAACTGAATCAAAAACAACGTTTTGGTTGCAATACGTTATCGAAAATCGATCTTCAGAAATAGTACACCATTAAATACAAAACGTTCGCAAAGCTATGTGTGAAAATAATTCACTGAATTCTGTAAATAGAATGGATAACGTGAACTATTCTTCCAAAATTGGGATATTAAATAAAAGTTTGACTGACTGGGCCTTCAATATGAAGAAAAAAGATGGTACCGACTATTTAAAGGTGTCATTAAAACAATATGGAATACGACGGCAAAATTAATACAAACTAAGTTCTATGAAGAGTACCTACGATATGACTATCACGATTTTCTCAATATAATCTGGATCTCTAATTGGTATTGCTCGATCTTGAGAAAATGTCCCTGTATAGGGGGCCACCATGCTGTCGGCAATCTAGTTACATTTGAATTTATTGTTGGTAAAAATTAGTGATTCCGCGTTGGCACACGAGTTTCGATTTGTCAATTGTCATCTTTGGGCGATTTGTTTATGTGATGTGCTGTGACTGAATTTATTAATTATTGTACTTTTTGCCTGATTTATCAGTTTTATTAGATTTGTTTATTTATTAGTTTTTGAGTGGCATTTTGTGGTTATTGTTTAGTGTACAACTTCCCTGTGCGCTTAATTAAAAATGCATTGTTTGGTCCCTTGGTTGCGAAAGTTCCGCCAGAAAAAAAGAAAAAGGTGTTACGTTCATTCGTTTAAGTCTGAGTAGTGGTGAGAGGTATGTGAAACTTCTCATATGGTCCAAATGCTACTATCCGACCGACATCATAGATGTCTCTGTGGCGGATAGCGACTTGCGAAGCAAGTACCGAGAGCGGCGACCTCTAGCCCAGGTGGACTAAACTACTGTTATTAAATATGATTTGAACGAAACAACTACTCCAGCGGGCAAATACCCCGAACCTGCATTGGATTATACCTTCGAAATCATGATAGATCGGTAGCCAATATCATTTGTCAATTCCTAACCAGACATAGACCGGTTTCGAACTTATTAGTTCTTCTCAGTATGTCATAGGTTATGGAACAGACTATAACCATAACCTATGGCATACTGAGGGGAACTAATAAGTTCGAAACCGGTCTAGGTCTGGTTAGGAATTGACAAATGACCTTGGCTACCGATCCATCATGATTTGAAGGTATAATCCAATGCAGGTCGAGGTATTTGCCCGCTGAGTAGTTGTTTCGTTCAAATCATATTTAATAACGTTTAAGTCTGGTAATTTGTAACTTTTTTTATAGTAAAACATTTTTTAAATCGAGTTGTTTTTATATTCTCAAATGTGAAATATTTTTTTCTTCAAATAGTGTTTAACTAATTTGTAATACACGACTGTGATAAGAACACAACTTATCTGCTAGTTGCCAACAATCAGTAGTAATATCACAAAAAGAGTGAGAATAAATTGAAAATAATTTGACAGTTTTTCGAGACCCTGTTGCTTAGCAAGAGACACTAGAGCCCGTAGGGATCACGTGTTTTTTGCTGAATGGCAACAAGTTTGAGAAAAGAACCCAAGAATTATTTTCTAATTTATTCTCACTCTCGAATGGCATTCGAAAGATTATTTTTTAATGTTTAAATACAAAATATAAATATTGTCTGAACGTTATTTGTGGCAGTTTTTTCTTTTTTTTTTTTGGGGACTTACTACCATATGAATAATTCTTCGTTATCTAAAAAATATAGTAGTTACTCAGTATATTACTGGGAAAAAAAAAGTAATTTTTGACTTTCAAAAAAGTCACATTTTTTGAGGTTTCAAAAAAGTCACATTTTGACGTTTCAAAAAAGTCACTTTGACGTGTCAAAAAAGTCACTTTGACGTGTCAAAAAAGTCACATTTTTTGACGTTTCAAAAAAAGTCACATTTTGATGTTTCAAAAAAGTCACTTTGACGTGTC